>JACM01016575.1:0-17567 GCA_000787095.1 Periophthalmodon schlosseri | reverse complement strand
TAGTAGTAGTAGTAGTAGTAAAAGTACCTCACACACCTCTCCTCCCTGGCATGTATCAATAGTTACACAGGACATCTCGGTGTTTTGTTGTTCTTTTCCTGTGTATCGTGTTCTCTTCTGTATATTTGTTTTTTGTTGACTTTTATGTGAAGCGCTTTGGTCGGATGAAGTTGTTTTAAATGTGCCATAGAAATAAACTTGAATTGAAACGAACTGAAGGGCACTGTTCACGAATCACAACAGACGCGGGACCTCAGGCTGTTGGCAAAATGTTTTAACTTTTTTTTGCATAAACAAAGATGGCGCACTCTTCGTTTTCCATGTTATTCTAGTTCACAACTCTGCCTGTCTCCTGGACTCCCAGACTTCCCTCACCCCAGACACGTCCTCCAGCTCCGCCCTGAGGTCCCACCGGAAGTGTCTGGAGTGAGGGAAGTCCGGGAGAAGAAAACAGACGGATGGACGGAGTTTAACGGACTTTAATATCAATACAGATGTTTATAACGTTTGTTTGTTCCTGTTTTTCAGGCACGTGGACTCCCTTTAACCCAGTGACGGTGCGCTCCATCATCTGTAAGTGTCTGCTGACCGCGAGCATGTTAAAATAACTCCGCTTCCTTATGTGTCGTAATGTTTGTTTACGCCCTCACCATGGCGACCGCATTGAGTCGTCATTGTATTAGCTGTGGAGAAATTAGACCCAACAAACGTTCAGCTGTGACTCGAAAAAACAAGTAAAAACAGGCAGAGTAATAAAAACCCAACTCCGACGGCGTTGGCGGATACTGCCTCAGACCTCCAACTATTGATCTGTTTACAGTTGAGTTTGATTTAAAGATAAAGACGATATCCAAGATGGACGAAAGCTGAAAGAAATTATAAAACAGTTGAATACAAAAAAAGTCAGTTATAAAGTAAAGATTTAAAGGGCCCGTATTTTGCTATTTTCTAATCTATGTTATAATGTTTCCTCGTCACAAACAGACCTGGAGTTGTGTTTTGTTTCATTCACGCACGTTTAACACAAAAACCCTGCATATTTAAGCTGAGTTCTTCTCTCAAACAGAAAACACTCTGTTCCACCTGTGCTGTCATCTCAAACAGAAAACACTCTGTTCCACCTTGTGATGTCATCATGTGGCAATACAGGAAGTGCTCCAGCGTGTTTTTAAACTCCACACATCTTCACTAGAATCATTTGGATGATTTCAGTCCTGGAATTGCCGATCTACTACTGAACTAAACGTAAAAAGGAGCCGTTAACTTGAAAACTACCACTTCATGACATCACAAGGTGGAACAGAGCGTTTTGAGCTTTGGAGATGTAGACAGACTAATAATAAAGCGTTACTCAAACATGTGTGAATGAAACAAAACACAACTCCAGGTCTGTTTTTGAGGAGGTAACAACATTAGAACATGACTTAAACGTCACAAGAGTCAGTTTTGCGTAATATAGAACTTGAGCATTTTGTTTCATTTAATGTTGAATTGTCAGTAATTCTGTTGAAAAGACAATATAGACAGATGTTTTTAGTGACAAAACATGGAAGAGGAATATTTGAAAAACTCTGGGACAAAAATAAAATGGGGTCTTACTGTATTTAACCCAGTTTTACATCATTTTCATATCATGGGAATGATTATGTAACTCTTATTATGCGTAAACCACTGGCGTGTTTTAATTAGCTGCCAGTGTTGGGAAGTAACTGAACACACGTACCGAGAATACGTACTCAGAATACACATGTGGAGTAACTGTATTCTGCTACAGTTACTTTTCTAAAAATCAATGGAATATATTGTGGTATTTGATCATGTAATTTCTGCTCAAACTGCTCAGCGTTAGAGAGAAAAAATATAAAACTCTGCTCTTGTGGTGAGGCGGGTGATCAGTGACTGGAAACACAAACAAACTGTGACACAAACGTAAAGCTGTTTTTAATCCTATGTTGCGTCCTCACTCTATAATTTAAATGCGACTCAGTGTAAAAGTATCGTACGTGTTCAGGATGCAGTTCTCTGATTGGACCCTGTAACAGAACACGCCACAAAATACATTTTACTGTAGTTATTCAGTATTTTGTACCTAAATATCTGTGGTCCCTCAGTCGTCCAGGTCTGATCCATAGCAAAAGGAAAAAATCAAATGTGTAACTGGACAATAGTTTTAGTGTGAGGACGTTTCGCTGTTCGTCCAAGCCGCTTCTTCAATTGTGGTCATTTTACTGCTGGACACTGCCTTATCTCTGTCTGAAGGGAGGAGCTAACGACACTGAAGCTAACGCACCTTTTGTCTACAGCTTCTGTTTGTTGGCTCGGTCCAAAGACACTAAGTGTGAACTGTGCCTGAGTCACATCACTACTGTGTGTCAAAACGAGGAAAACAACAGCGCTAGCCAGTATGCTAATAGCCAGTATGCTAACAGGTGTGAGCGCTCCCACTAGGGGCCTGAACGGTTATGCAAAATATGACTCAGGCACAGTTCACACTTAGTGAGCGGCAAAACGTCTTCACTCAGTCGGTTCAAACGACCGATTAGTATCAAAATCACTACATGTGAAGCTTCGTAAGACCTCAAAATCTGCGTGAAATATTTTAACTTTTTACGCTTTAAGTACATTTTCCGGCTTCCGGCCCCAACTCTGGCTCTAATTCACTTTCTATTGAAAAACCGTGGCTCCTCTCTCTGTACCTGCTGCTGTCAGACTCATTTTGGTCTTAAATGTTCGTATTAACCCTCTACATGATCCTGGGGTTTTTATTTCGCTATTGTGTCCGTAAATCAAGATATGAACATTTATAACAGACAAATCAGGCGCCTTACACACTTAGTGAGCAGCAAAACATAATTTTCTTTTGCTTTTCCTCCCATCACTGTTGGCTACAAATATAAAGTTAATTTACTTTAGCCCGGGGTACTTTGCTTACTTTTCAGAGTTAATCCTTTAACACCTCTCGTTCCCACTGTACTGTCTGCACTAAGTCCGTTGTTTGATCGTCTCTGAGCCAGAAGCGTATCCTGTGATCGCACTCCCTCTGTCGGGAGGTAATTGGATTGAATCACACGGGGAGGAGCCGTGTACTTTTAGTGCCTTTAGTGAGGGGTCCGGTGTTTTTGTATACGCTGCAGTTATGGCGCGTTCACGGACCGTCGGACACAGCACTGGAAAAATCATATTATGAAAGCCTGCCTCAAGTTGCAACAGAAACTCAATGTTTTCTTTGTTTTAGCGTTTACCCTGGGGTCAAAAAAGGTGATTAAGGGTTTTTTAAGGGTCGACATTCGCTTGTTGCCAACATTGGATCCTGTAGCACGGTTGAATAATGCGGAAACATGCACCACTAGAGCTGCGTGATTTGTGCTTCACGTCATAACTGCGACTTTTCAAACTAAAAAAAGCTGTGGTGGAATGTGACAGAGTAAAAGTAGTAAAATACTGTACTGTGCTCATTTTGAGGTATCTGTACTTGACTTAAGTAGATTTTACAGTGGATTCTTTTTACTTTTACTTCACTACATTTGAGAGCAGTGTCTGTACTTTCTGCTCCACTACATTTTTGAACTGGACTGAAAAGTAAAAGTATTTTTTATTATTGTCTGAGACCTGCTGAAAAGGCTGAAAAATGGCTTGAAAAAAAGTGTATCATTATTTACTTAGTGCTAACTAAAAGCACTGTGTAAACCACAGACTGTTTATATAAATGGGCGTAGCTAACCCGCTCGCCGCCGCGTTACAAATGGGAAGTGAACACGGGCGCGGTTCCGGCTCCATCGACTCTGGCTCCAATTCACTTTCTATTGAAAAACTGTGTCCTCTCTGTACCTGCTGCTGTCAGACTCATGTTGGTCTTAAATGTTCGTATTAACCCTCTACATGATCCTGGGGTTTTTATTTCGCTATTGTGTCTGTAAATCAAGATATGAACATTAATAAGAGACAAATCAGGCGCCTTCTTTCCCCGAGGTCGCTCCCGCTAGCGTTAGCAACAGGTTTGATTGACCGCGTTGCTAAACCAGCGGTGCGGGCGGGAAGGGGCGTTACGTTCAACAGCCTCGCTCCGGATTGGCTCTTTGGTTGCTATGATACTCACGGTCGGAATTCCAAATATGCAACTCGGCTCCAAATTCGCCGCTATAACCGCTCTGGCCTCGACGAGCTTCATGTGACCGGAGCCGAACGCCGTGGGCGACGTCACGCTCACTCGGTCCACTCCTTCACACAGTCTGTGGTTTATACTAACATGAAGGTGTAATATCCCCCTCGTCTCTGTTTCAGCCATGTTCGACAGAGAAAACAAAGGCGGAGTGAACTTTAACGAGTTTGCTGGAGTGTGGAAGTACATCACCGACTGGCAGAACATCTTCAGGACGTACGACCGCGACAACTCCGGGTTCATTGATAGAAACGAGCTCAAACAGGCTCTGACTGGATTCGGTGAGAAGCAAAGTATGCCGACCCGTATTAACGTTAGTGTGCTGTGCCGTGGTGGAGGGCTCTGCTGCAGCGAGTGGTTTGACAGATTTGCATGTTTACTTTCTTAATCTTAAAAAATATTCGGTTCCACTTTTATAAAACAAGAACAGATACTGAATTTATTAAGAACGATTCAGGCTTTGCGTTGTAGCCGCTTCATTAAGGGCTTAGGGTGCGCGTCCACTGATCCGAAGGTTGGCGACGCGATTCCAGGCCCCTCAGATGAACGCTGTCGCCGTGTCCTCGGGCAAGACGCTTAACCCACCTCGCCCCCGGTGTCTGCGCGCACCGGTGTGTGAATGTGTGAGTGAATGGGTGAGTGGTTCCTTGATGTAAAGCGCTTTGAGAGACTTGAAGGTGGGAAAACGCTGTATAAAAACGTGACACTTACCATTTATTAATTAGTTACTAAGTCTGAATCATTCTTAATAAGCTGTTCGTTAAGATTTTAAAGCGTTATCACAATTCTGTATAGACCTTACCTCGTTGGAACTGGTTAGAGATGAGAACAACATCCTAATAATAATTATAATTGTGTAGTTATACAATATATAAATGGTATTTTCTCACTGTCAAAGTCAAAGCTAACATGAAGTTTCACCCAATCCAGCCTCACGAATCACAAGCTTTGTTATTTAGTGCAAGATATTAAAAAGTTTGAAGGAGAACGGAGAACATCAGGTATAAATTAAACCCAACCACAAATCATATCTGGGAACTACTGTACGTTTGTTATTAGGCGCTGAAGGAACCTTGTCTCTTTAGTCTTTCCTTTTCAGCCTTAAAGGTCCTATATTACACAAAATGGATTCTCGTGAGCTTTAAACCGTGTTATAATGTTGTTAGCTCCTCAAAAACAGACCTGGAGTCATGTTTTGTTTCATTCACACATGTTTGAGTAACTTTTATTATTAGTCTGTCTACATCTCCAAAGCTCGAAACGCTCTGTTCCACCTTGTGATGTCATGAAGTGGTAGTTTTCAAGTTAACAGCTCTTTTTTACCTTTAGTTCGGTTGAGATCGGCAATTCCAGAGCTGAAATGATCCAAATGATTCTAGCGAAGGTGTGTGGAGTTTAAAAACACAGTGTAACACTTCCTGTATTACCACATGACAACACAAGGTGGCAGCGTTTTCAGTTTGAGAGAAGAACTCAGCCTAAATCTGCAGGGTTTGTGTGTTTTAAACATGTGCGAATGAAACAAAACACGACTCCAGGTCTGTTTGTGACGAGGAAACATTATAACGTAGATCAGGGAATAGCGTAATATGGGCCTTTAAACTGTTTGCTGTGAGTTTTGGCGTTTAAAAGCGTTAGTATCGTGGCACACTACATCGTTTTATCAGTAGAATTATAACACAAGATTCAAAACGATATGGAGTTTTGTCATGAGTGAACATTTATATTGATTTCGTGTTTGAGTAAAAGGTTCCGCAGCTCTCAGATTGAACTGACCGGTGTGTGATCGCAGGTTACCGCTTGTCAGACCAGTTCTACGGGACGCTGATAGAGAAGTTCGACCGTCAGAGAAAGAGCCAAGTGGCGTTCGATGACTTCATCCAGTGCTGTATCGTACTACAGGTAAAGAACGTTAAGGCGATACAAACTGTGGACCGGCTCAATACGATTCTCACTCGTTTTCCCCAAAGACGTAGACAAAAGTTATATTAAAAGCGCTGAACGTGATTTTTACCGTCTTAAAAACGTGAAAAACAAACTAGTTCATTTACACTTTCCCAACGCATTCCTAGCATCCTAATTTTTCACCGCCAAATGTTTCAAAGTGCCTTTTTCTAATGCTAATAACAACTAGCATGCTGACAGCGCACCAGCCGGACTTCCTGAGTCATGAATGATAAAAATGCTGTAAAACTAGATTCAATTCAGTTCAATTTATTTTTGTAAAGCCCAAAATCACAACAGCAGTCGCCTCATTTTGACCCGAGGAGCTGCAAAACATCTGCACTGGGGCAAAAAAAATCGACTTAAGTTCATGTAAACAATCGGATTCTGCCCCTTTTAAGACTGGAGTTTTAAAGCTGGATGTACTTGTTCAATAAAAATAAAACGCACACTGTTTTAAATCAATTTCTGAAACTTTACAAATCAAAAAATGATAAATATATTTTGTTTCATGTTTTAATGAAACATGTTCTGATGCTGTTCCCTCCTCAAAAACACACCTGGAGTCGTGTTTTGTTTCATTCACACATGTTTGAGAAACACTTTATTATTAGTCTGTCTACATCTTCCAAGCTCAAAATGCTCTTTTCCACCTTGTGATGTCATGAAGCGGTAGTTTTCAAGTTAACAGCTCCTTTTAACTTTAGTTCAGTAGAGATTGGCCACTCCAGGGCTGAAATGATCCAGATGATTCTAGGGAAGATGAGTGGAGTTAAAAAACACGGTGGAGCACTTCCTGTATTACCACATGATGACATCACAAGGTGGAACAGAGTGTTTTTTGTTTGAGAGAGAAACTCAGCTTAAATATGTGCAGGGTTTGTGTGTTAAACGTGTGTGAATGAAACAAACACGACTCCAGGTCTGTTTGTGACGAGGAAACAACATTAGAACAAATCAGAAAATGGTGCAACATGAGTCTTTAAACTTTGAAGTCTGTGATAAACACGAGGATTTCAGTTTCAAAAACCGAACCCACTCTTTTATTCTTTTGCACTAAGTCTGAACTTCCTCGTCTCTCTTCTGCAGAGGCTGACTGACGTTTTCAGACAGTACGACACGGATCAGGACGGCTGGATCCAAGTATCGTATGAACAGTACCTGTCTATGGTCTTCAACATCGTATAACGCACACTGTCCACGGAGAAGCACAAATGGACCCGTCTGTGCCAAAGCTACAGGCGCCACCCAGAGGTCTACCACCGTCACTGCAACATTTTCAATACCTTCGCTAACGTCTATCACACATAACCGTACCTTTATTAACGGTACTCGTTTTTATCAGCGCTAAAATAATACTTCCAGGAGCGAATCTGGAAAAAACTTGAACTTGTGTATTCAAAATCTTGCAGTGTTTTTTTTAAGGATAAACCAAATGCACCGTGTGACGTGACGTGACTCTGGGGTGGGGCGAAATGATGGACACAACTATCTTTCTGTCTGTTAATGTTTAAAAAAAATAGTTTTAATGTCTTGAGTTTAATTAAAGTTAAAGTAAGTATCTAATTTGAGAGTAAAATAAGCATTGTAAGTATGATTTGAATGGCGTTGCATGCTTTTCAGGGAAGTGTAGCCCCGGGTCTAAGCATGCGTTCCCTCTCTCTTAAACCCTGATTTGCTCAAAGCCATGTTTACGAGTACTGTGAAAGCAGCTCATGTTCTGCTTTGAGATTCACTCACATGCCAGCTTACATGCCATATTTGTACAAACTTATTTTGAACAGCAGTTATTCAGATGTTAGAGTCTCATTTTCGTAGGTGTAAGATTTTTGCCTTTAGTTTTGGCTTATTTTTTTGTGCATGATGCCTTAAACTGTGTAAAAAAAAAGAGCAACATAAAAGATTAATCTTTTATTAAAAAAGACAAAATATGTTTGATGTGTTTGGCTTTTTTGAACATCAGCAGCTGTTCTTAATGATACTTTTACTTTAAGTGTAAACACAAGGGGAAAGAGCAGCCTACTGCAAATTTGTACTCAAGTAAAAGTACAGTTACAGGGATAAAATGATATCAAATTACAAGTACTACTACAAAATTAGTACTTGAGTAAAAGAACAAGAGCGGTGGGGTGTCACAAGTAAAAGTAGTAAAGTTTATTTAAGTAACATTTTTTAGGTATCTGTAGTTTACTGTCTTAAAATAGATTCAATTGTTTCTGTTGAACGAAATTCAGCTCCAATCTTTATCAAAATCACCACATTTGAAGCTTCATTAGATCTCAAAATCTGTGCGAAACACTTTTACAGTTTACTCTTTAAGTACACTTTTAACAGATACTTTAGTACTTTTACTTAAGTAGAATTTTTCATGTTATACTTTTACTTGAGTATTTTTTTTGCTCCTGTATCTGTACTTTTACTTTACAAAATTGAGAACTTATTCCATCACTGAAGTACAATTACCGGGTTAAAATTATACTCATTTACAAGTACAAGTACAAGTGTTGCAAAATTTGTACGCAAGTAAAAGTATAAAGTACACCTGAAAAATACTAACAGTTTTAGTATCATATTTTGGGATCATATTTACATGGGTAGAACTAAATTACGCATTTAAAAAGT
This sequence comes from Periophthalmodon schlosseri, assembly GCA_000787095.1. Lineage (NCBI taxonomy): Eukaryota > Metazoa > Chordata > Actinopteri > Gobiiformes > Gobiidae > Periophthalmodon > Periophthalmodon schlosseri. The sequence continues at coordinate 8,842 of JACM01016575.1, read as the reverse complement.
ACAATTACCTAAAACATCTACTCAATTACAGTAACGTGAGTATTTGGAATAAATAGTTTTAAATGTCACTATTATCTGGCAACCCAGTTTAACCACATTGTGCCACAGCGCTCTATCGCCCCCTGCTGTCGGGCGTGAGTCAGTAGTTTTCTGCACTGCGCCAAAATCACTTGTGGCTAGTTTCGTTTCTCCTCGTGTTTCTTTATGATTGTTATTCAAACTTTTGACCAACTTATGAACCAGTGCTTTGTGTTTAGACGTATTACTTCGATAAAACCGCATTTGTAAACGTGTCACGCGACTTTTGCTCTTTATTTTGCTCGTTCTCAACATGGCGCTTCGGTGTCTGCGAACGTCGAAACCGGTTTTGAGGGCATTTTATCAAAGAAAAACGCCCGAACAAGTCACATTTCTTCAACCAAAGTTTAAAAGAGCGTTCAGCTGCACAGCGAAGAGAAGCGGAGACACGGAAGCAGGTTTGTGAACGAGGATCCAGCCTGTAGTAACGTTTTCTCCTCTGTAGGGGGCAGTACACCATAATTCTACTCTGTCAAAGTTCAGCAAATCCACGAGTTTGTAAAAAGAATAAAAATCAATAGTTCTGATCTGGAAATTACTTTATAATTGTGTTTAAATGTTTACTTTGGATGGACTAAGAACCTACTCATTACAATATAATCATAATTTTTTGCGCAATTTTGTTGATTTTAGCGTAATAAACCCTGATATACAGTTATATCTCTAGCACATCAATGTACATTTGTCAGCCTGTTCTTTTATTGGAGACACTGCAAATATAATAGGTGGGAAAACTTACATTTTTGTTTAAATTTAATTAATGAAAAGGGTGCATTGGGGACATTACATTGACTTTTATTCATTTACGTGAGAGTCGTCCTCATCATAACCAGACACTTGCCTAAGCCTAAACCTAAATCACCACATACTTTTAATTTTAAACCATGTTGATGATCTGATCAGTGGAACATAAAGTAAAAGTAGTAAAGTACAGTTTGAAGGAGAAATTTTAGGTATCTGTACTTAAGTACATTTTACTTTTTTACTTTTACTTCACTACATTTGAGAGCAATATCTGCACTTTCTGCTCTACTACAGTTTTTTTACAGAATTGAAAAGTAAAAGTTTTTTTTTTTAATTATTGTTTGAGACCTGCTGAAAAGGCTGAGGTTGATTTTTAATTGCCAATTTCATAATTGGAGCAAATAAAAATATACAAAAAATAAATAAATCAGTTGTTTCTATTGAACAAAAATAATCAGCACAAATCTTTATCAAGAATACTACATTTGAAGCTTTATAAGACTCAAAATCTGCACGAAATACTTTTACTTTTTACTCTTTAAGTACATTTTTAAACAGGTACTTTAATACTTTTACTTACGTTGGGGTTTTTTTGTACTTTTACTCAAATAACAATATTGAATACCTCTTCCACCACTGGATCTAATGGATTTTTGTCTGTGGAAGCAAGTCACCGTAAACTGAGTGTGTTTACAGATTTCACAATGTGATAAATCCCAACCACATCAAAATTGGAAGTTAACCTGGACTAGACCAGGACTAAACCGGGACCGAACCGGGACAAATGTGAATCACCCACTGAGGTTAACCCGACGACCCCAAACATCTCGAGCAGTAGTCCGTCCGCATTGTTTCAGTGTTGTGTTTTGTTTGGTCCCTCTCTCTCGTTCCTCTGCATTAGTGGCGGGACAGAGCGTGGTCTCGGAGCGGAGGGGGGCTGTGGTCACCGTGGCGATAAACCGTCCTGAGGCGCGAAATGCGGTGAACCGGGAGACCGCGCGGCGTCTGCTGCAGGAGCTGGAGGCCTTCGACCGGGACCCAGGGTTAAACGTGGCCGTCCTCCGTGGGAAAGGTCAGAGGAGCAGACAGAAGTAATGTGCCGTTCTGTTTTGGCCTGTCACATAATCACATAATCATAAGTTCATTTTCCAAACTCGAGTGGCTTTATTCATTCATTTCTGGTATTTTTATTTCTACAGGGAGAGCCCAGTGAGAACACTTTGTTTAAATACAGAACAATACAAAAAAAACCAAAACACGTAACTGCACAGGTCCATTTCAAACATTAAAAACAGGAGCAGGTGTGAGTATAAATGTTTATCACAGATTATTAAAGTGCTGCAGTGGCTCTGTCCAGTTTTACACGTCCTTCAAATGTTCAATTTTTGGGAAGCAAAATATCCAAAAGCTTTTTTTTCCCCATTTCAGTTCTAGTACTGCCAGTTTTTAGACGTAGACAATCATGAGATCTTGTATTAAAAGTTCTTCTCCACGTCTTCTCTTCCTCCTCTCTCCTCCTCTCCTCCTTCTCTCCCTTTCCTCCCTCTCTCCTCCTCTCTATTGTTCAGTTTTTAGACATAGACAATCATGAGATCTTGTATTAAAAGTTCTTCTCCACGTCTTCTCTTCCTCCTCTCTCCTCCTCTCCTCCTTCTCTCCCTTTCCTCCCTCTCTCCTCCTCTCTATTGTTCAGTTTTTAGACATAGACAATCATGAGATCTTGTATTAAAAGTTCTTCTCCACGTCTTCTCTTCCTCCTCTCTCCTCCTCTCCTCCTTCTCTCCCTTTCCTCCCTCTCTCCTCCTCTCTATTGTTCAGTTTTTAGACGTAGACAATCATGAGATCTTGTATTAAAAGTTCTTCTCCACGTCTTCTCTTCCTCCTCTCTCCTCCTCTCCTCCCTCTCTCCCTTTCCTCCCTCTCTCCTCCTCTCTATTGTTCAGTTTTTAGACGTAGACAATCATGAGATCTTGTATTAAAAGTTCTTCTCCACCTCTTCTCTCCTCCCCCTCTCCTCTTTTTTTCTCTCTTCCCCTCTCCTCCCTCTCATCTCCTCTCCTTCCTCTCTCCTCCTCCCTCCCTCTCTCCCCCCTTCTCTATTGTTCAGTTCTTATACAATCATGAGATCTTGTGTTTAAAGTTATTCTCCACCTCTTCTCTCCTCCCTCTCTCCTTTTTCCTCTGTCTCTCCCACAATCCTCCCTCTCCTCCTTTCCTCCCTCTCTCCCTCTCCTCCCTCTCTCCTACCCCCCTTCCTCTGTCTTCCTTCTTTCCCTCTCTCCTCCTCTCTCTCCTCCTTTCCTCCCTCTCTCTCCCTCTCTCCTCGTTTCCTCCTCTTCTCTCTGTCTCCTCTTCTCTATTGTTCAGTTTTTAGACGTAGACAATCATGAGATCTTGTATTAAAGTTCTTAACCACCTCTCCTCCTCCCTCCCTCTCTCCTCCCTTCCTCCTCCTCTCCTCCCCTCTCCTCCCTCTCTCCTTCTCTCTATTGTCCAGTTTTTAGACATAGACACTCATGAGATCTTGTATTAAAAGTTCTTGTATCAAAGTTAAACAAACAAGTGAGATATTGAGTCAGTCTGTCGTCGTCGTCCCTTAAAAATACATTTTATAAACACATTTATACAGTGTTTTTCTCCTCTGACAGATCACGATGGACAACCTACTTTTTCATACAAAATCCAAACACTTTGCACATTTTATTGTCTTATATTTCGACTGGAAGTTTTTGAACAATACTTAGTTAAATCCAGGTGGCGACTTTTTTTTTTGGCCAGGCAGTGTATCTATATTATGCCAAAAAATGTTTTAGATTTTATTATTTTCCTCTGCAGTAACCACAATCCTCCACATACTCCATCTTAAGTAAGTAAGACGCTTCCTGTATTACCACCATGACATCACAAGGTGGAACTGAGCTTTTTCGGTTTGAGAGAAGAACTCAGCCTAAATATGCAGGGTTTGTGTGTTAAACATGTGTGAATGAAACAAAACACAAATCCAGGTCTGTTTGTGACGAGGAAACGACATTAGAACATAGATCAGAACATAGCGTAATATGGGCTCTTTAAAAAATCTCTTTTGCTTTAAGGGCTTTGGTAACAATAATATAATTTTCCCCCTAGAATTCACAAGTCTTAACTCATCTGTTCTGTGTTGTATGTTCATAAATACTTTACATGAGTCAAGACATGGAAAGTATCTGTTTTGAATTAAATGCATTTTATAAAGTGAAGTGGTTGTGAGGACATTTAAACGGCCAGCCCTGCTCTCCGTCACACGCCAAAGCCAAAATTGCGCCAAGCTCCTAATAACTTTTAAAATAATCACCGCTCTCACCGTTCTGTCTCCCATTCAACATAATGTCTTCAACCTGGATCAACCGGCGCTTTCCACCAGTGTTTGAACAAAGCGCTTCGTTTCCCCGGAGCTGTCGGCCATGTTTGTAGTTCCACGGGTTCAATTCAAAACAAGATGGCTGACCTCTCACGGGGGTTAACGTCTTGTCTTTGAGTTGATATGACAAGGAGCGAGGGGCTAGTTTGGATGTAGTATTTATAAAAGCATGAGGAATCCATTTAGCTCAAATTAGCGCCAACACGACCACTCTCCCAGCTCTCATTTTTCTGTGTCAAACTGTTTTTCTTTTCAACATGTGAAATTAAGAGTAATTGCACTTGGAGGTTTTGAATATTTGAGAGGTTTCGGGCTTCGGGTTTCGGTGGACGTTTGCGGTCGATCTTGATGGTGAACGAAAGTGTGTCACTCCGGAGGTATGCGGAGCTGAGCTGGCATTTAAACAAAGTCAAAGTAAATGTTTTGATGTTCCGAACGAAAAACAGGACTGGAGTGATTTGGTTTGACTCGGGGTTGTTCTGAGTCCACTTGGATAAAAATGGCTTGTTATAGGTAAACTTAAAGAGGACCTATTGTGCTTGTGTCCGCTCTAAAGTTACAACCTATGACACCTGTGGATCATTATGTTATAGTTTGCTCATTTTAAATCACAATATTCATCTAAAACAACTTACCGTATTTTCGGACTATAAAGTCGCACTTTTTTTCATAGTTTGTCCGGGGGTGCGACTTGTACTCAGATGCGACTTATATGTGAAACTATTAAAATATATAATTTCACATGTTCGTTATTGTCAGACTGAAACCACGCGAGGGCGCTCTAGGCTTGTACCAGTATCTACTACGCGGCGCTTCATCCACCTCCGGAGTGGGCGGAGTTGCTCAGAAGCGACACCGAGGATGAAGAATTCAGTGGATTTAGTGATTTGGAGTGAGATCGAGAGTAAACTTGTTAGCTTGTTTTTTATGCTTTAGTCTGATTAACTGTTAATATCTTACGTTAACAAACCAGACACGTGTTCAGTTCGTTGTCTGTGCTTCATGTAGCTGAATAAATATAAATGTGTTACGTTAGCGTGATGTACTGATATTCAGCCTGTTGTCCTCTATTTTATGGTTATTATTATAACTCACCTTTAAAGATAAAATGTCTGTTCTCGGATGTTGTAAAATAAATTTTCCCAAAAAATTCGATTTTTGGTCCAGTGAGACTTATATATGTTTTTTCTTCATTATTATGCATTTTTTGGCTGGTGCGACTTATACTCCAGAGCGACTTATAGTCCAGAAAATACGGTAATAAAAGAAACGTCTGTTTAGTCTGTGTTATAAAACTGCGGTGCCCAATGGGAGCTGACGTCGCCGTAAACATCATCACAACAAAGAGCCGGTAGCTGTCGCAGCTGCACATCACACTAGCGAGCAGCGGATTTTTTTCATTTGTACCAAAATGACTATGCGACGCTGCCGAATCCTACCAGTATCACCGATTAAGAAAATAAAATTTGACGAACGAAATAAGTACGTCACAGTGGGCGTGTACTTCTGGAGGTGAAAACGAGAATCGATCAGCAAAATGGCATTTTGAAAATAAGCGATTAAAGATTTACTCAAACATGAATCACTCCAAAAACAACTTCAGAGGGTAAACGAGAAGGAAACAACTAGAACATGGTTAAAAACTCTGAAAAGTCCATTTTGCAGAATAGGTCTGATTTAAAATATTAAATCCATTTCACTATGTTACTGACGGAGGCCTGACACCTGCTTGTCCTTATGACGTATTGCTTTGCCTGGAATATCCCAAAGTATGGCATTAACTGTATTTATGAAGAAAAGCAGGTGACGCGACCAGGCCAAGCGACAAGTCAGATCTGTGGAGAGGCAAGTAATTGAATAACTGCAAGATATATATCGATTCTGTAGTACATTCAGTTAATTTTTTACATAATTAAATCCAGTTTTCAGTTACTTTAGTTCTTGTTTGTTATACAAACACAAACTACCCTCCCGGATTGTTTTTTGTACCACCTGAGTCTATCCAACCTGATGTAACACAGAGGGAGGCAGATAAAATGACTAATATTATATGCAGAATTGGCTCTGTGCACAGTAGCGCCCCCAACCTCACTGTTAGCGTCACTACTTCCTGTCCAATCGTATCTCTATGAGGTTTTTGCCAAGTCACATTAAAATGAATAAATATTTAAAAATTAGACAGTGGACAGGGAGCTGCGGGTGGATGTAACTGAAGTTAAACACTACTGAAATAAAATAAATACTTCACCAGAGGACGCGAGAGAGATGTTTGTGTCTCAATGCTAATGCTAATGCTAATTTTGAGGCATAATAAATACTAAAACAACACCACAAACTGAAGTATTCTACGTATAAAATGGGTTGTAAATTGTGTAGTCTTTATTTTAATTAATTTGTATTTTAATAGGTTATTTAATTTATGTTTTCAGATTTTAATAAAAGTAAAGTTGTTAGCTTTGAGACACAGTGAGCTAGCTCACGTGCTACTGTGCACAGAGCCTATTTGGTTGTAATATAGCCAGTTCAAGGAAAGAAATGATCACACAGATTCAACATTTACAGGTTTTCTTTTTGATATTTGTTAAATACCTCGTACAGGGATTATAAACACTGACTCTTGCGCCGTAACTGAAAATTATAACTATCAAATTGGTTATATATCTCGCATTTTAAAACCTAAATATGTCAGTTTTCTTCCACAATCTGCAAAATGAAAATGATTGAACAGCAGGTTTTCACACTGTACATCACTGACATAACTCATTTCCTACAGATCGCGACCGCAGCCCCTTTGAGCTCTGAGTCCCATCTCAGTTTCCCGTAAACATCATGACACACTCCTCGTCTAATTGCTCTGCGTTCACCCAAAACTGTAATCTGGGTGTTGCAGGCAAATACTTTCATTGTACTCACTTTCGTTTCGCTCATTTCAGACTTTATACGAGTCTTTGCTCTAAGCCTTTCACAAACTTACTGTCGTTTGGGAATGTGGTGATGACAGCATGAAAAAAGGTGTGGTTTCTATGGCGATCCCTGTTTGACAATAATGCACTTTGCTAGGAGGGGCTAATATTGTCTTCCATCAACATTAATGAGATAATATTTTAGTAATCGATATTAAATGTGCCAGAATGTCCTGTTTCTCGTCTTTTCATCAGATCGTTTTGCAGAGTTTCAATTATAGACAAAACAATTTCAATTTCGTCTTGTAGCTAATACAACTAGCGATGTCTCGTGTCAGGATTTTTGGCTCCTGATTCGATACCAATTTTTAAAAAAAATTAAAAATTGCGGTTCCCGATACCGATCTTCTCATTTTAACGATTTTATTTACAAAATTTCAGCTGTGACTTTATAAATAGTTTAATATTCTATGGTGAATTTTGCCCCAGCTGAATAAAATTATTACCAGATATAAAAAGGCCGACTTAAAATCGTCGAAATAACGTCTTAAACTCGTCCACAGCAGCTTCAGAACATAGTGACAGAGACATTAGGTGATATTTAATCTCACTGTTTCTTAAGGCAGTGTTTTTTCTCCATATTATTTACATTTGAGGCCCGTAAAAAGACAGAAGCCTGAAGCACATGGCGACTTCACGTATATAAACGTGTTAGCGCATTCAGCTCTGCTCCTCCACAATTTGTCCAAAGTTTGGTTTTCACTCTTAAGACTGTGTGAAGACATCGCAGAGGTAAAAAAAAAAATACTATCTCTTTTATTAATAATGTTGTTTAGCCGCTGCAGAGTCTCCTCAGTCTGCGTTTAAGCTGCTCTGGGCGTTAGCTGCAGCGTTAGCAACAACAGCTACGCGCAGAGACTGTATTCGCTGTATCTAAGCCTGTCGCGACAACAAAACAGTAATAAATATAGATGATAATATTGAAACCAAACTACCAAACAAACAGCGCTATTGTTATAAATATGAACTGCATGAAATAACTGACAGAAGGCAACACTTAAGTAGTTAGTTTGTGTCTATGATGAGTCATAGGAGCTCATAAGTCAAACTTCTACAGCCCAGATCTCATTGTAGAACAGAAACATAACCAACATTTTCCCACTAGTACAAAGAAAAAGTACACGCGATAAATATTCACTCTGAGAAATGACTGTTCCTCCTTTCATATACTGAACGATAAGTCGATATAGTGATTATTGTGACAGGCCTCATCACGACAGAGGTTTATTATATTTATCTTATTTATGCCCCTTTGCACATGTGCCATATTTATACTCTTTTTTTTTTAAATGTTTTGTTTCTAATGGGGTTTTAGTTGTTTTAGCCTGCACTATGCACTGATGAAGATGTGTGTATGTGTGAATGAATGAAGGAGCTGACTCGCTGCCAAACAAAATTTTCCTGTTGGTACCAATAAAGTAACCTTGACCCTTGAACCTCGACCCTTGAGGCCTAGCTGTACCAGCCCGATCTATTCACCAAATCCCATCCGAGCCGATACTCTAAAAATGCCCAGATCGCCTGCTTCTACTGTGCACTAAGCCTTTGTCTAGGAATGTCCAAATGAGCTGGTTATTCAGTTTTTAATAGAATTGGAAGTACAAACATTTTATAACCATTTTATAGTGTGTAAGTCTCCTGTGGCTCAGAGAATAGACTT
>JACM01001573.1:0-27139 GCA_000787095.1 Periophthalmodon schlosseri | reverse complement strand
CAATCAGAAAGCAGAATGAGCCTCAATGCTGAAATCCAATAGGTTCAAGGACACTGTCTGATCTGAATCCTCACAACCATAAAACCCAGCACCTGCAGCCCATCAACTGATCTAGACATAGACACAGTGAGAGGATGACCCTCTCCGCGACCAAGACTCCAAAATATCATGTTTGATCTCAGTCGCAGCTTGTTTTTGGTCGTACGACGTTTCTAAGTTTGATCTTTGTCCCTCACTGTGAAACCTACATCCCACAATTTAGAGCTATGACTCCAACTGGCTCTTCTTGAGGTGGAGGAGCAGCAGCTTTACTCCAAGTTCCTCCCATGTGGCTGAGCTCCTCACCCTATATCTCATGGTGCAGCCAGCTACTTTTGTCCCTTCGGCCATACCCAAAGCTTGTAACCATAGGTGAGAGTAGGAGTAAAGATCTAAACCAGGACTAAACTGGGACCATAGGTGAGACTAGGAACGTACATTGACCAGTAAATTGAGTGTTTTGCCTTTGAACTTCAGTCAGATATAGAAATAATTTTCACTTAAAAGTGAACACGTCTAATTTATTCCAAATTATGATAAAAATCCAGATTATTATAGTGATTTCAAGTCTTTTTATCTCTCTTTCCATTTCTGTACTGCATCTGTCGCCACACTGTCAAACATCTTTAACAGCCCTCTTCGGCACAAATGGACTCAAATTGCATCTTATTTCTTGATGAAACAGCTTTGAAAGATCAAAATGGCAGCCAATCATGTGCAATCTGCTCTCAGCGCAAACCAGGCATCTGTACACAGATATGAATATGTGTTTTAGATCTGCTGCCTCCCCTCCCCCTCCTCTCCTTCTCTCCCTCCCTCTCTATCACCTTCTCCACCTCCTCTCCCTCACTCCTACCAGACCCTTCGCCAAAAACCAGAAAATCAAATGGGATTTTTCGACGTGTGTGTATGAGCGCGGCTGAGGGCTTTTGTTCACATAGCCTCTCTGCGTCACCATGGAAACCAGCTGTACACATTCTGCTCTGGGAAGAGGAGGCCAGACGGGAAAAATGGAAAGATGGAATACAAGGAATTTTCAGTGCAGTTTTATACAATAGTATTGAGAAGGAGTGGAAATGTGTTATATGCAGTGTATGGACTGTAGTCAACCAAGAATGATTTTAAAAATTTTACTCTTGCTTCATGGACCTTCTCCAACCAGACCTGGTTCCTTGGTGGTTTAGTATATTGTCTGCTATGGGGAGTTTTGATATCACTTTTATGGCTTAAAATATTTTGTTAGCTGAATAATGTCACCATTTATTTATACTGACAGAGAAGGCGTTTAACTTTGTTCCAGTTTTTGTTTCATGTGGCTAGGCCCAGAGATATTAACCATAAATAAGGTCTAAACATCTGTATTTTTGACAGGTAAATTCTATCAGCGGTTTCTGATCTGTCCTTCAGCCATAGACTGTGTAAATAAATGCACAGTAATGTGGTGGCTAGCTAACACGCTAGCCACCACATTTCAAATAGGAAGTGAGCATGGGCACGAAGTGGTTCCTTGTCGCTTCTCTCTGTAACTGCTGCTGTCAGGCTTGTTATTTTGACCTTAAAATGTTTTAACACGCTCTACATGATCCTGGGTTTTTATTTCCCTATTTTGTCCCTAAATCAAGATATGAACATCAATAACAGACCAGTTCGGTGCCTCTTTTCCCCAAGGTCGCTCCCATTAGCGTTAGCAACAGGTTGATTGACAGCCTAGTTGCTAAGCACATTGTGTGTAACTTCAACAGCCTGGCTCTTGATTGGCTCTTTGGTTTCACTCTTGGATTTCCAAATACAGTCCCTGATCGCAGATTAGCCCCTATAACTGCTAGCCTTGATGAGCTTCATTTGGATGCAACTGAACTCTATGGGCATCACATTCCCTTAGTCCACTTCTATTATACAGTCTATGCCTTCAGCTAAATATTAAAAAGAGCATTGTATAATACTCTGTCTGTAAGGCACTGACTACTGTTAGATACTGATAGTCTTACTCAGTCAGAAGGAACAGGCAAACTCCAGATGTGCAGTTCAGAACATTTATTGAAAAGAAGAGAGCAGGCAATATGAAGACTTTGTTGATTGACCGCTGACACAGTAAAGAACAACTCTGCCATAAACTTACGTCCCTTTACAATAAGAACAGTTGCATCATGGGTCATGTAGTATTATACACAGGACTTTTAACAAAGCTACATGACCTTTGTCTGGAATAATGAGTCCATTTTGTAAAAGCAGCACTCACAAAATCAAACCACTGCGCATTGTTGCAACTGATAATTAAAGGTCCTAAATTTCACAAAATGTATTCTTGTGAGCTTTAAGCCATGTTATAATGTTGTTCCCTCATCAAAAACATACCTGGAGTTGTGTTTTTGTGCTGTTTCACCATGTGATGTCATGAAGTGATAGTTATTAAGTTAACAGCTACCTTTTACCTTTTGTTCAGTAGAGATTGGCAATTCCAGGGCTGAAATCATCCAAATGATTCTAGTTGTAATTGAAAAACACAGTGCAGCACTTCCTGTATTGTGTACCAAATGACATCACAAGGTGGAACAGAGTGTTTTCCGTTTGAGAGAAGAAATTATCTTAAATATGCAGGGTTTGTGTGTTAAGCATGTATGAATGAAACAAAACACAACTCCAGATATGTTTTTGATGAGCAAACAACATTATTACATAGATCAAAAAATAGCGTAATATAGGTCCAGGAGGCACTTTAGTGGTCCTCCCCAGTTTCACTTCACCGGTTCTAAAGCAAATAAATGCATGTGTATAACTGGGATGAGCTCAATGGTTTGTGAGAGCTACTGACGAGTTATATATATTTCAGCACATACTTCCTCCTTTCTTGGTTTGGAAATCAGGTCATTCAGTTTTAATTCTAAATCTTGTGACTCCAGTCCAGAGTACTGTTCTTCACATGCCTCTTGTGGCTTAAAGAGGGGGTATTATGCAAAATATATATTTTTGGAGCTTTCTACCATGTTATAATGTTGTTCCCTCATCAAAAAACATGTTTGAAAAGGTTTTAGATCATCCATGCATGTTTGAGTATTTTAGCAATCTCTCCTGGTCCCTATTCAAACACTCCGCATGGTTAGCTGTAAGATTCTGTGCAATGCTCAGCCCACAAGCCTACATCAATCATGCTTCCACATGACAATTTAAATATATAAAAGCTTCATACAAAACTGTACATGGCAACTTGACTCACCTGATGCGATGTGCAGTTTCATTACGGCCTCTTTAACCAGGTCAAGTCCAAGTCATCAAAATAGTGACTCAAGTCTGACTTGAGCAGTGTTGGGAAGAATACTAAATGCAAAATTTATTATTCTTCCCAGAACAGAATACTCAGTGCATTAGAATGCATGTTGTAATGTATTCTATTGCATTGGCTAATCAGAGTACTGTATTCTGAATGCTTAAAATAGTTTCATGTTGAGTTGCATTATATTACAGTGTAAAAACGCAAAATGGGACTAAAACTGCTTTATGTTTGTTATACATTTATTTATCACTGATTAGAGCATGAGCACTCACTATGCTATGTTTTCTGTTTTCTTTCTCTCCAGTACTGTGCGGTATTCCACGATGTATTCCTTTGGTGTTAGGAAAGTAAATGCATTCTTAAAACTGCCAAATCAACAGTACTGAAATGCAGTTACTTAAAATGTGTAATCTGAATACATTTACAATTACTTCCCGACACTGGACTTAATCACTCTTAGATACCTCCCAAAATAAAAAGTTCTAGAGGAGGTGAAAGCATGTATGGCTTCTAACTTCCTGCACTTCAATGAGAAAAAAAAACAAAACAAAAAAAACAAAAAAACAGAAGTGGTGTCGTTTTCTCCCAGTGATTCTGTTGCAGCTGCTCCTACAGAGTTGGACTCCTTAACCCAGGCCATGAGCCCAGTGGTGACAAATGTAGGTGTGAAAACGGACTATGTTTTAAACTTAATGACCAAATTAACTCTTGCTAAAGTGAAACCGATTTTATCTCGTCACAACTTTGAGATTTTAATCCATGCTTTTATTAGCCCTCGTTAGATTATTGCAAGTAACTTTACATTGGACTCGGCAATACCTCACTCTCCCGCTTACAGCTAGTGCAGAATGCAGCCGTCCCACTTTTACCTGGATCACGTAAATTTGACCACATATCCCCCATCCTTCAGTTTCATCACTGACTCCCTGTCCACTTTCGCATTGATTTAAAAATAATTTTATTTGCTTTTAAATGTGGCCATGATCTGGCCCTTCAGTACCTGTCCGACCTGCTTGTGCCCCTACCCCCTCTCGTGCACTCAGGTCAGCAGACCTCTTCTCGTTTAATTTGTGTACAGCACTTTGGTCGACTGTGTTGTTTATAAAGTGCTCTAGAAATAAAGTTGAGTTGAGTCCCAGTGTCTCTACTATGACTCATCAATCTGCTGCTTCTGAGACAAACTGTTTAAGTGGCATCTGGAGGACAGCAGCATCTTGAGTCCTTGAAGTGACAGGTAAACAGTTTAGAGATAATTTAATATTCACAGTCCTTTAACGTCACGGCTCACCTTCTCTCAAACATGTGTACAGCCAAAGTGAGTTCTGGGGCTACAATACAGTCAAAAAAATTTATAATCACAACTGAATCTGGGTTTCCAGTTCCTTAACCTGTATAGGACACATACAAGTTTTTCTCATTCTCAGTATATGGACATGCCATGCCAAAGCTCAAAACCTCCAGAATTCACTCATTGAGCTGCAGAGGCCGCACTAGCACTGATTAATGATTGGCTGCAGGTGCTGGGTTTTAGGTAGTGACGATGCAGATCAGATCTTTTTAGGTTTAAACTAACCTGATTTCAGCCTTGAACCTGGCAACCCAAATGGGAGTCTCATGAAAGGCTCATTCTGCTTTCTGATTGGATAATAGTCTTGAGAACCAAAACACCAAATTATAACAAACAACATGAACATCATGCCCAGTGTTTTTTTGTTTTTTGTTTTGGTTTTTTTTGTGAAAGAATTAAGTAAGAATTACATCAGTAAAAGCTATATTTGACTTGAACAGGTTTTCCTCGTATCTGGGGACACAGATAGGGCACCTTTAAATTCCATTAACATGACCTATGAAACTTTTCCTGCTTGTCACCATGGAGAAGTAATTTCTTTGCCTAGAATGTTCTACTATATTGTCTTAAACGCATCTATCCTTGATAGATTTCTGTCTATCAGGGATCTGATAGAGCAATATGTTTTTGAGTGATAAAAACACCCATAATGAAAAGATTCAAGATGGCTAAATTTTAATTTGGTAAAGAAAAAACATCTCCATGGAAACTGGTGGCTGACACTCCACCAGAAAGGTTGCATAGTGCACCTTTAGCGTATCCAAATACATAGAAGTAGACAATCACATAGAAGTGATTAAAAATAAGGAATTAGCCACCAATATATAATTTCCAGTAAATAAAATGTACATAAATATACAAATAAAATGAATGAATATGAAAGCTAGGCTAAACCCAGACAGCTTGGTGAGTGAGAGTGCTACAGTGTCACATGGAGCAGCCTGCAGCCTGTGCTCCAGAACCCTGCTAAAGCCAGCAGACCAGCAGCCATCTGCCATTCTGGCTCCTCTCCAGCACCCTGCCAGAGCCAAGATGGCCGCCGCTCGCATAGGCTTTACTGCAACACGGCTGGGTCCACTTCAGAGATTTACAGGGAGCAGAGGACAATAGGAGCAGAGACTGGAGAGCTAATTAAACTAGACTAAGTTACAATGTGCTGTCTCACGTGAAAGAAAAATGGGTTTAATTTCACCAAAAACTATAAATATTCACTCAGAGGTGGTTTGTTATTTTGTTTGCTGACATTCTAGTTTTCAGAAGTTTGTTACAACACACATTTACAATTAGAGACAGAGAAAGGCCAAGTAATTACAGAAGACCTATTGCTCTTGTGTCTGCTATATAGTTATAATCTATGTCACCCGTGAATCATTATGTTATAATTTGCACATTTTAAATCACAATATTCATCTGAAACAATGCTGTTGAATCCTACATGTATCACCAATTAAGAAAATAAAATTGAGGAACGAAGTAAGGACAGAGCAGTGGGCAGCGGTGAAAATGGGGGTTGATCAGCAATATGGCATCTTGAAAATAAGTAATTAAAGACTGCTCAAACGAATCGCTCCGAATATAACTTTGAGAGGGTAAATGAGAAGGGGAAACAACTAAAACATGGTTAAAAAGCTCTGAAAAGTACAATTTGCAAAATATTTATGCTTTTACGTAAAATATTCCAGTTAGAGTTTAAGGTGCACTAGTTAACTTTTCAGGTGTTTTGGGGTTGGCTAGAATGGTCCACAGTATGGCATTAAACGTATCTGTCTTGCACCAATTCAATTGGAGGTGTTTTTATTGCTTTGAAAAACAGGTATTTTTATCGCGAGTGGGGTTGCCTCTCCACAGATCTGTTTGTGGAGATCAGTTTTATCAAATGTATCAGTTTGTTGATACATTTTTGTTGCCCCAGTCTCAAGTGCAAAATCTCACTGCCCATAAAAACTTCACTAAAAGAGAAAGCAGCCAGACCATCTTTTCAGTTGCCAATAAAATATACATAAATCCAAGAGTTAGGGGGTTTTCACACCATTTGGTTGCCTTAAAAGATCCTACATTACACAGAATAGATTCGTGTTAGCTTTAAACCATGATAGAATCCTATTACTTCATCAAAAACATACCTGTAGTGGTGTTTCGTTTCATTCACACGATTGAGTAATCCTTTATTATTAATTTGTTTATGTCTCCAAAGCTCAAAATGCTCTGTACCACCTTGTGATGTCATGAAGCAGTAGTTTTACTTTGGTAGAGATTGGCAATCCTAGGTCTGAAATCATCTAAATAATTCTAGTGAAGGTGTATGGAGTTTAAAAACACAGTGGAGCCCTTCCTGTCCTGGTTCAGATTGATTAATCAGCAAACTCCACTGGATATCACGCTAATGAAGGGAGAGAGAGTGAGTGATGTTAAGGTTTTGCCAGACGACTTTTAAAAGGTGTCCAAAGTCGGAATTAATTACGAACTGACGTAGTTTTAAACCCATTCTGGGATGGTGCGTGGAAAAAAATTGTTCTCATATTGGGTCATATTGGGTTTTAAAGTCTGATACTTATATGGATGGTTACATCTGGTTCAGAGTTCGTTGGTCATTTTATACATCAGGATAAGGCGTTGATGTTTTTGACGTTCCTCAAGAGTTTTCCGTCCAAAATGCTGGAGCATAGATCTTACATGTTAAAGACTGCTCACAAGAGCCGACTCATTCATAAACGAAGTGAGAGGTGTGTTAAGAGCGCTATCGGAGCTAGGGTGAGCTTTAGGTGAGGTAGGGAATGGTCTTGGGTGTGACGGGTGCTGTGCAGGGTTTGGAGGGAGAGGTCCGGTGGGTGCTAGGGTGAGGCAGGGTGCTGGGTTACGTTGTGACAGGAGCAGATGGAGCAGATCAGGTTGAAAACAGACTGTGGAAGGGGGGTCTGAGTGCGTACAGAAGGGTGCTGTCAGGGTGAGGCCTGGGGGACTGCCATCTGCACACGTCACACTCATAACCTGCTACTCTTGTGGTACATGGTTACATTACTCTAATCCAGTGGTTCTTAACCTTGTTGGAGGTACTGAACCCCACCAGTTGCATATGCACATTCACCGAACCCTTCGGTGATGGCCAAGCGGGGCGTGTCACCACGAATCATCTGAGTCGGTTGCATGTCTTGACCTCCGCCGAACCCCTGAGCCTGACTCACCGAACCCCTAGAGTTCGATCGAACCCAGGTTAAGAACCATTGCTCTAATCTAATCTAATATATTGTTTATTTAAATGTATGTCTTAAAGTGCATATGACAGGTTAGACTACATCTTTCATTTAATCGTAGTCACCATGATTACATTTAAGATTTTAATGATAATTGTGCCTATGGTTCTCTATTTCAACATTTTTATACAAGTTTATAATTTTACTTCCTGGTTGAACATGGACAGCAGATATGACATACGTAGAGGTAATTCCATAACCGTTAGCTGGCAACCAAACAAGGTCTAAAACAAATCTAACTTACACAATAGTAAATATTGGACAAATAAAAATATATGACAAGACCTTTATTTTGTTAAATGAAGGTTTATGGTCAGAAAAAAAGCCTTCCTTGTGTGTACATTGTCTCTGCATATTAGATAGAAAACCTGTCATTTGTGTTTTAAAGAGGGGTTATGCTTGTCACTTATATTGGTTGCCTCCAGGACAAGACAAATGTTTACACTTATGGGGTATTAACTGTTAACACATAACATATTTAGATCACCATATTACCTTTTATTGTTTTTAAAATGACACAAGCCACTTCCCCTTCAGAGCATTATCACACAGTCAGCGTGCATCCTCCTAATGCAGGGGTTGGCAACCTTTAACATCCAAAGAGCCATTTGGACCCTGTTTCTACAGAACAGAAAACACTGGGAGCCACAAATACTTTTTGACATCTAAAATGAAGATAACACTATATATTGTTTTTTACCTTTACGCTTTGTATAAAACTATAGTGTGTTGCTTATGAAAATAGCTGCATAAATATTTATTTTACCTGGTTAATGGGACTTCTGCTCCTGAACCTCTGCGCACAGCGTCTGCAAATCGGGACTGTACCCTGTACCTTTCATCTTTACACAGGACTGTAAGCGGTCGTCTGTGAGGCGTGAGCGGTGTTTGTTTTTAACATAGCTCATGGTGGAGAATAGCTGCTCACATACGTATGTGGATCCGAACATCGACAGGACTCCAAATGCATATTTCTTCATGTTTATGTAGGTGTCAGGGATGGCATTCCATGCATGGCATTTTGGCAGGTATACCGGCTTCCGCGAGTGTGACCCTTATTTTGAGCAATAAAAAATAATAAAATATAATTTTATTTTAATATTTCAATAATCTTCCAATTTAGAACTACAATAAAAAAAATAACTAACACAAATATGATACACTTCAATTAAATACTTTTTATTTTCCCAAGCTATGTGGATCAGCGGTATAAGGATAAAAGAGTGTTGCTCCAGACGAGGGTCGCCGACCCCTGCCCTAATTAAACTACTGCACATTGCATCAGGTTTGTGCCTGGGAGAGATCACTAGATTACTCAAACATACATGGATGACATCTAATACCCCTTTTTTTCAGGATCAACTTATGTATAAAGGTCCAAAAACGTCAATTGTGCATTATACCTATCAATATGTAACACTTATAGACCTTTTTCAAGTATGAGCCCCCATATTGTTGAGCCCTCTAACCTGCTTTTAGACACATTCTATAGGCAAGTGTAAGTGTGTGCGTGGTTATTATTAGACAGAGAGCAGCTTCAGTTCAATGCTCTCAGGTCTAACAGTATGACACTCTGACAGCTCAAACATTTGACATTCCATACGTCCAATTTTATAACCCCCAAAAAAGTACTTCCAACTGGGAACGTGCCCAGGAATATCACATTTGCATAGTATCAGTCACGGGGATGAGCTGTCGGATTAATGTGGGAATTTTGGAAAGAGATGACAGTAATTTATCCTTCTATATTTGTCAATGATTTATGAATATTCACAGGATTCAATTTTAAAGAAATACCTGGAAGTGTAGAACTGTGACAAGCCATTCATGTGTCAGCTTAAAAAAAAAAAAAAAAAAATCTGTTAAATGGCCTTACCATTGGTCCGTTTCTGGGAGTGCTCACACGCCAGTGCTGTTACGCCATTGGTCAATATTTCTCAGTGCTGTTACGCCATTGGTCTGTCTCTGTGAGTGTTGTTATGCCATTGGTCCATTTCTATCTGTGCTATTGGTCAATATTTGTCAGTGCTGTTATGCAAATGGTCTGTTTCTGTCAGTGCTCTTAAGCCATTGGTCAATATTTATCATTGCTTTTACGCCATTGGTCTGTTTCTGTCAGTGCTATTAAGTCATTGGTCAATATCTGTCAGTGCTGTGATGCCATTGGTCTGTTTCTGTGAGTGTTCTTATGCCATTGGTCCTTTTCTGTCAGTGCTATTAAGCCAGTGGTCAATATTTGTTAGTGCTCTTACGCCATCAGTCTGCTTCTGTCAATGCTTTTAGGCCATTGGTCAATATTTCTCAGTGCCGTTACGCCATTGGTCCGTTTCTGTCAATGCTGTTACACTATTGGTCCACATTATCAGTGTTGTTAAATCATTGGTCTATTTATGTCATCGCTATTACACCATTTAAAACCACTACTGTATTTTTAGTTGGCTGAGCTATCATTTATGGCAATCAGCACATTAAGACTGTACACAGAAGAAACTGGGCTGGTCATGGAGCTTACATATGAATAACAAAACACAGATTTGGCAAAAGTAAAATTAAATGTTTAAGATAAAAGTCCCCAAAATAAGGTAATTGAGGTATTAATTAATTTAATTAATTAATTAATATCTATTAATTAAAACAAAATTGAATAACAAAATAAAACCTCTTTGTCAAACATTTTGACTTTGTGTGAGAAAGTTCAGCTCATTCCAGAATAACGCAAATTAATATTACAGTTCGGAATCACGTGCATGATCAAGTGCATTATACGGACCGCAGGGCAAAATCAAAATTGATTAGTCCCACCAGCTTGCCATCAGTAGAGATCACAGTTCAGTCCCATCAAAAAACAAGGTCAAAACAGGGTCTCAATTCATAGTTACCGGTAACATTTCATCATAAAACATTCTTAATTAAATCAGTTACTGTTGCACAACATCATTGGCCATTACTGTAAATCTCAAATACATAAACAAAAAGCACCAAAACAGCATAACAGTGCTGCTGAATAAAAGTTAATGTAAGCAAGTAGGTTGAGACATAAAGTTTCATTCATTACTTTGTTTATAAATGTACCGATCATGGCCCAAACATAAAAGTACTCGCATTATTAGCGGAGCTTCAACACGAGGATATGCGGAAATGAACCGCGAGTCAATATGTGCTAAACTCGGCACGAGCTTTGAATTTAGTACATATTAACAGTACATAGTAAAGATAAGGTTTGGGCAAAACTCACCATTGAGTTGTAATTAAGCTAAAATGTGTAAATAAAGTGTAACACACACGTGGCACATGTGATTAGTGAACGAGTGAATTGATATTTGGATTTTGGTGTTGGGTTGGGCTAGATCAGAAGAATTAGGTAGTGGCTCTCTGGGAGGTGGGAGAGCAGTATAATAATACAGGCGGACACAGATTTACTTTTAAGTGGCTGGTGCCATATATTGGTGAAAAGTGAAAACACATACACAAACAAATACCCAATATTTACACATCTGCAGAATAAATAGAATGTCAAGCTTGAAAGGATTTTGGCTTAGTATTAACTTTTTAGTTAAGGCAAATTAAGTGCACTTCCAGAAATAGCAGCTCGTCTCGCAACAAAACAGTGCAACAACACGCAGTAATTGAATTAACTCCCCAAAACAGGAGACACACAAATAAAATAGAGTCACAATAAATGAAAGTGAGTTGCCACAGCGATGTGGGCTAAATGTCCATGGATTAATTTGGATTGTCCATGTGTAGATAGAGTCCTTGAGGCTATGGCTGGGTGAGTGTGATTGGGGTTTTGGGAGTGACAAGCTGCAACAGCCTCCCACCAGACCGCAGAAGGATGTTAAGTTGAATGTGCAATGTTCTGGTTCTTTGTAGGGCTCCTCGCTCGCCCTCGGATGTGGTACCCCAAACTGGGCACACCTGTGTTAAAACAGACAGGACCAACGTTTAGCAAAATGCTATAGCTATTACTTAGCATTAGCTAGCTTAGTTTAATTTAGTTCAGTAGTCAGTGTACACATGTCAAGGTAAGTAAAAATACTGGTTGCATAAATACAACAATAAATGGGCAGTTTACAATTTGCTCAAACTAAAGTGCATTGCATAAACAGTGTTGAAACCAAACGTCGGCCACTTGGCTTAAGTTGCTTTGGCTAAATAAATAAAAGGCTACGTTATCTTAAAATGATCTTATAAATTGGTGATATTAGCATAACAATGCACCGCGATGTATTGACAGGTGAAACAAGGTGCAAAATGGTGTACTGTGATGCTAATGCTCCATAGCAAACAACAAAACAGACAGACTCACCAATTCCCCCGTTTATATCGGTCACACCCAGCGTCAGTGGCGGTGGTAAGGGCTCCTACAAGTTACCAACATGTAGCGAAGGTTTTAGGACACGGATGGCATTATTTAAATGGCAAAAATAGCGAAGACACAATACCTGTGCAGCTGTCTTGTTGCGCTTTCCTCCCATTTCCGCTGGGAGAGGAGCGCAGCTACATTGTATGGAGCGCTACTAAGCACCCGATTGGTCGAGGTGATCACATGAGCGGAAAGTTATCATGTGGTGCGTTCATTGACACATGAAAATAGGAATTTTTATTTGACCGCAGGTAAGCGTGTTTTAGACGCGGGTTACATAAGGCTTAAAGCCGCGTAGTAGCTGACCAGTCCAAACATCAGTTGCACAGACACAGTGAGGGTGGAGTGGGAGGGGCGGAGGAGCAGACAGGTGCAGAGCTGCACAGCTGCACAGGTTATTTATTATTCAACCAATTGGGGCTGAACAAATCAGGGAAGAGCACTGATCAGGTAAGGTAACCCTAGGTGGCAGGGGTTACACATTGGTCCATAACTATTACTGCTGTTACACCACTGGTCCATTTTTTCATCACTGTTATACCATTAGTCCATAAATGTCAGTGTTGTTATGTGACTGGTTCATTTCTGTCATTGCTGTTACACCATTGGTCAATATTTCCCAGTGCGGTTACACCAATGGCCCATATCTGTCAGTGCTGTTACACCATTGGTCAATAATAATGTATTGTATTTACTGTTATACAATAAATAATTATGCATTCAATTTATAAGACACCTAAAGTGCTTTACATTTCATTATTCATTCATCTCACACTCACTGGTGGTAAACTACTACTGGGGCAGACTGACAGGAGAAAGGCTGCCAATCAGCCCTTTTGGCCAACAGCAACACTCACTCACACGTTACATTCATAGTAGACAAGGTGGATGAAGTGTGCTGCCAAAGGATTCAGTGGATATGCACGAGAGCCACTGCTGTTGTACTGTGGCATCTGGTATTCCCAGCAGTACTAACAGGCCCAATCCTTTTTAGCTTCTGAGATTAGGCATTTACAAGATGAGATACCCGCCATATTGGCAGTGGTGAATTAGCGGTAATGAATGGCACCAAGTCGCTTTCGAAGTTTTTGTAATTAAATAGACAATGATTTATCTTAAAACTACTCAGATTAAACGTTAGTAACCCTTACCTGGCACAGGTGTTATTTTAAAGATCATGTAGATTTCGCCTTAATTCTGCAATATCTGGACATCTGATTTACTTTTCACCTTCTTATATCATCAAAAAGGGTCCATGGTGATGTTTGTGAAAAACAGACTTTATTATAAAGCCCTTTACCAGTAACGTTTACTGATACTGACAATTTAAATTATGTGAAATAGATAAAATAGTGAAAACACAATGTGCTCTAACTAATGTGCAGATGTTGTAGCCTAAACATGAACTGCTAGCCCGTTTAGCTGCAGAAATCCACATCTACCATAAAAGGCTCAGGCTTTCTTCTACACTTGATAATGTGTGCATCCCGGTGCGCAACAATAATCCCCAATCTCTGAAACTCCCATAAAGTTTGTTAATTACAGTCAGCGCAGTTAGTTTCTATGGGAATTCTCCGCCGTGACCACTGCCAGTATGGGGTTTGGAGGTGCTTGACAGGAATGCGTGACGACAACTGCAGGAGCTCTATAGCAATATTCAAATGTCACAGTACAATAATGTCATAGTATTCACCTCATTAAATGATATTTATTACCAAATTACAAGAAGGTCAGTGGTGTAATAGAAATGCTACTTTTCTCAAAGAGCCTTCAGTGCTTTCATTACTGCCCTATTCCAAAGCATTACAAGCAAAACATGATAGAGTTATTTCACTAAAATGGGACAAAGGATCATTGTAATTCTCTCTGCTTTTTTAGACCTCCTTAAAGGTAGCCTATGTAGCCTATGAGCATATGGGTAGGCCATGCTTCATGTGAAAGCTCAGAACCTCCAGAATTCACTCACTGAGCTCCAGAGGCTGCACTAGGACTGATTAATGATTGGATGAAGAGGGATGCTGAGGTTGACAATTAAGAAAAGAGAATCCTTTTAGGTTTAAACTACCTGGATTTCAGTATTGGAAATGGCAACGCAAATAAGAGAGAGGTGAGGTTCATTCTGCTTTCTGATTGGATAACTGTCTTGAGAGCCAAAACACCAAGCTGTAACATAAACAACTTGGTCATCATGCCCAGTGTTTTTGTAATTAAGGATAAATCATCATTACAATTGTTATCAGTAAAAGTTTTTATTTGAACATGTTTACCTCATATCTGGGGACACAATTAGATCATGTTTACGGAATTTACAATCATAATCTTACAGTTCCTTAAGAAGAGCATGTTGAAAGCACTGACCTGTCACATGACCTATATCTCCCTGTGCATTCCTGATTGCTTGCGCATCTCGTCTGACTGCACAGGGTTGTTGTGGAGTGTCTGTACCGGGTCATCAGATTATGTTTATGATGAGAGATTAGGACAGATTATACCACACTGACATGTGTAGCCCTCTATAATCCTGCTATCACTGACCCTACTATTGTTTCAACACACTCTGATCGACACAGCTCCAATAATCCAGTGCTGTTCCTGGGTAAACATATTTAACCGTGAAGAAGGAGGTTAAATGTGTATGAATAATTAAGCGGGTGTCATTAGCGGGTGCAATGTCGTGTTGTGTGGGTGGCCCCTTGAACAATGGGGGTGGGGGCATGGGTGAGGGGTGAGAAAGAGGTTGCCAGTAACTAACACCGAGAGAGGCTGTAATCTAGTGGATTAGAGGCAGATTAAATGCATGCACTAGATTCATGTGTGAAGACTTATTTAAGACCCCACAGCAGAGAAGTACAGGGGGCTCAGTAGTTTTTTGTTTTTTTTTCTTTTTGGGGATTTTTTATATCACGTATTTGAATTCAACATTAGAAACACAATATGCTAAGGTCAAGCATAACAGTTTATTTAAAGATGACAAACAATCTGTGCAAAATACTTGTACTTTTTACTCTTTAAGTACATTTTTAAATGGGTACTTTAATTACTTTTACTTAAGTAGGTTTTTTTATGTGATATTTTTACTTGAGTATTTTTTTTTTGCAGCTGTCTTGGCACCTCCTGCTGCACATCACGTTAGCGAGTAGCAGATTTTTTTTCATTTGTACCAAAATGACTATGCGACACTACCGAATCCTGCATGCGTGTCACCAATTAAGAAAATAAAATGATAAGTATATCATAATAAGTAAGTAAGTACAGAGCAGTGGGCGAATCCCGGTAGCAGTAAAAAACAGGAGTTGATTGGCAATATGGCATCTGGAAAATAATAATTAAAGATTGCTCAAATATGCACAAATCACTCCAAATACAACTTTGAGAGGGTAAATGAGAAGGGAAATAACTATAACATGGTTAAAAGCACTGAAAAGTCGATTTTGCAGAAAAGGTCTGCTTTAAAGGTGCACTGCGTAACTTTTTTGGTGGTGGGTACCATCTTGTCTCTGGCAATGTTATAGCTTTGTCTGGAATGTTACATAGTATGACATTCAACATATCCCTATAGCCCTTTTTAAGTAACAGGTGTTTATAGCTCAAAAATACTTGCTTTAAAAACAAGCATTTATTTAGAGAGTGTTGCCTTTCCACAGCTGTGACCTGTTACTTGGCCTGGTGACGTCACAAGCATTGTCTCAAGTTTAATGTCATTCTGTGGAAAATTCTAATTAAACCAAAAACATCTCCAACCGACAAGCAGATGGCCGACTCTCCACCAGAAACATTACATAGTGCACATTTAAATCCAGTTAACGTTAATTATGGGGTAGCTAGCTAACATGCTTTGCCAATACACTAAGCTAAACACTGCTACACACTGTAATGTTTTCTAACAACACCCCTGTTTTTTCATAGTTTGTGATGCTTGGAGGCTAACACTAACTTTCCCATTGAAAATGAATTGGTAATGTATGGAATGGTTCTAGCCTTTAAAATGCAAGCATTTTGAGAGTGAACATTGAATTAAAGTATGAGTATTATGCAAAATTGACTTTATGGAGCTTTCTTCCATATTATAACATTGTTCCCTCATTAAAACATGCCTGAAGTGGTTTCACATATCATCCATGCATGTTTGAGTAATCTAGCAATCTCTCCTAGGCCCTATTCACACCCTCCTTATGGTTAGCGGTATCCAAAGCTATTTATCCAAAGCCTACAAGCCTACGTTATCCATGCTCCTACACAGTAATTTTCCATAAATATATAAAAGCAATACACTCAAGTCTGTCACAATAACACATTTTGAAGCACAATATATCCCAACAGAGAAATATAACAATAAATGACAATACTGAAACTGCTTAATGCCACTGACACAATAACAACAAAGCAAGATAATCCCAGTGAATTGTTATTAAATCAGTAAAAGACATGAGGTGTAACAAATAAATAGCAGAATGAACTAATAATTAGCCATAGTAGTCACTTCAACCGTCTATAGCTCAAATCCTTTTGTATTACAACAAAAATAACAAAAATCTCGGCATTTTGGAAAGAAAATGTTACACATGATAAATATTGAGACCCAAAATATGTTGTTCCAGCTTTCATATACTGAATGATAAGATATAGTAATTATTGTGACAGGCCTAAATACACTACATTAGCGGGATGCACACTGATTGCAAAGTGATAGCGCTCTGAAGGGGGAGTGACTTAAATGATAAATAGTCACATTTTTATGTAGCGCTTTTCCACCTTCAGGGTACTCAAAGCGCTTTATATCAAGCAACCACTCACCCATTCATACACTGATGTACACAGACAATAGGGGCGAGGAGTGTTAAGTGGCTTGCCCAAGGACACAATGGCAGTAATCATCTGTTGGAGTTGGAATCGCACCAACAACCTATGGATTAGTGGATCCAACAACTCTACCAATGAAGTTTTTTAGGTTGAGAGCTGTAACTGCCAACCTTTGGATCAGTGGACAAAGACTTCAAGAACACACCAAGTGAGCTAGGAAATAGTTATGAAATTATATCTGTTACATCTGCTACTTGTATCCAACCAGCAAGTCAAATGATAAAATCCACACAAAAAAATGAAAAAAATGTTTTAGTGAAATTAGCAGCCTAACCTGTTATATGCTATTGTATGTTACAGTACCAGCCTTTAGAATGGTGGCACTCTGTTAACTGCAAGGGTCTATATAGGATGACTCTGTGAACCCTTATTACTCTATTACGTCAATATAAACATGTCAAAAACACGAGAGGCGTGATGAGGTATTCAACTCACACAAAGGATCTCATTTGACCTATAATTGCAGTTCAGCCCTGTCTCTCCTCATACACTCCTTTATACTCTCCTCTTCATTCTGCGGAGAATAGCCCTCCTGGTGCAATCACGCTCTGCTAAGTGGGCTCTCACATATGGACAGCCCCTTTTGTCCCAGCCTGTGCCCACAAAGACACTTACATCTGTCTGGACCTGAGCCTCCACACGCGCTCGGTACTCCTAACCCCTCCCACTCCCCTCCTCCCCCTCCTCCTCCCCCTCCCTCTGTGTAAATGTCAGAATTCATCGATTGTGACAAGTTGAATGGGAGCCGCGGGTGCTTTCGGCTTTTATTTGCGTCTGGGCCCAAATATTCGGAACTGACAAGAGATGTAAAGGTCAAGGAGGAGAAAACGGCAGGCAGGGTTTCTGCGCAAGACTATGCACAAAAGATATGAATGATGAAATAGCACAAGTGGGGAGATTAGCCAAAAAATACTAATAATACTAAAGCATTAGTACTGTTATATCATAATATACTCAAGGAGAAGTACAAAGTAGAAGTTTAAAAAAATGTATTAAAGCTATGCAGCTTTTTAGCCAAAAAACACACATAAAAAGGGTTGAGTCTAATCAACACAATTCAACAGAGGACACTTGTTGCACACAAGGCATTTGGCTTGATTCTATGCAATACAATTGTGTTGAAGCAGACATGTTGTGCTAGAGTTTGCTCTGTAGTTTTAATCTATGACACCTGTGGATGATTATGTTATATATATATTTTTTAAATTTAAATCACAATATTGATCTAAAAAAAAAACAAGTCTGCTGAGTTCTGCATTAGAAAACTACGGTGCCCAATGGGAGCTGACGTTGCCGTAAAACGTTATTATAACAAGGAGCCATGCAGCTGTCAGCATCTCTGATGGATAGCTACAGATTAAGCTAGAGAGTAGCGGATTTTTTTTTCATTTGTATCAACAATGTTGCCGAATCCTACGTGTATTGCCAATTAAGAAAATAAAATTGGAGAACGAAATAAGTAGCGTGTAGTGGGAATATGTCGATGGGGGTGAAAACGGGGGTTGATCGGCAAAATGACTTCAATGTCTTGAAAATAAGTGATTAAAGATTGCTCAAGTATGCACGAATCACTCCAAATACAAATTCGAGTGAGCAAATGGTGAGGGGAAACAACTATAACATGGTTAAAAGCTCTGAAAAGTTGATTTTGCAGAATAGATCTGTTTTAAACCGACACCATATAAGAGTGTTAAATGGACGTGATTTGTTTATGTAGGACCATGACCCTGGGGAACAGAGCCCCATGACATGAGCTCAAATCTTTCTCCTGTGAAGGACTGTGTCAGAATAAACTCACTGATACAAGTCACTGGTCTGTGGGTATAGTGCTGCAGTATGAAGAGGCACATCATGGGTCGTTGTGTAGTGCCTCATACAAATCTAACTTAATAATTACCGGTAAATATAAAATAATAATACATTTTTATTTATTTACTGATAATATAAAATAAACAATAAAAAGCAATATACTTGCAATCTATTAAAATAAAGAAAACACTGAATGAGCTACATGTACCTGTATTTAAAGTAGAGACCTAAAAAAGTGACTCAGAGGAAAGAGAACACACATGACCTCGCCATTTAGTCTCTTTTTTACAATCAATATTATGAACTGAATGTTTTCTAGTATTTGTAGAACTGACACTTAAATGACTAAAGGTGCACTAAACACCAAATTCAACTTTTTTGTGATAAAAAGGTCTTATATAGTCTGTACTAAACATTCTTGGCCTTATTGTGACTTTTTACAGCAAATTTGTTAAAGGGCTCATATTACCCTATTTTCTGATCTATGTTATAAAGTTGTTTCCTCATCAAAAACGTACCTTGTGTTGTGTTGTGAGTTGTGTTTAGTTTCATTCACACATGTTAACACACAAATAGTTTCATTCACACATGTTTAACACACAAATCCTCTATACTTAGGCTGTGTTCTTCTCTCAAACTGAAAACACTTTGTTCCACCTTGTGATGTCATGTGGTAATACAGAAAGTGCTCCACTGTGTTTTTAATCTCCATACACCTTCACTAGAATCATTTGGATAACTTCAGACATGGAAAATCTAATCTCTACTAAACAAAAGGTAAAAGGTAGCTGTTAACTTGAAAACTACCGCTACATGACATCAGATGGTGGAAAGGAGCATTTTGAGCTTTGGAGATATAGACAGAGAAATAATAAAGGATTACTCAAACATGTGTGAATGAAACAAAACACAACTCCAGGTATGTTTTTGATGTTATAACATGGCTTAAAGCTCACGAGTCAAGAGTTAATTTATTGCCTCCGACTTTCCTGTAGCCAGCACATATGAATTACACTGTTGAACAGAATTTTGACCAAGATCACATCACAGCTTTGGAGGGGAGGGGGGCTGTAGTTATCAGTGAGAAATGCTATTTGAAAGAACACTACGGTAAACTGTTGCTTTGGTAAAAGTTGTATTACCGTTACTTGTTAGCAAGTGGAAGGCGTCTGTGCCCGGTGCATTGAGAGAGAGGTAAATTTTATCCACTGAACTAGGAAAGAAACCATAGTGTTCAGTGAAAGAAGTTCAGATAGTCCTCTATAAATGACTGCTGACATTATAGGACTGAGGACGGTTTCTATTATGAGCCCAGTATAATTGTAGGCTAACTTATTTTTTTGTTTGTTTGTTTGAATTTTTAGACTACAGATGGCTTGGCTGCACTGCAAGCAAACAGGAGAGCTGTGATCCAAAAGACTCCTTCAGTGACTTCATTTCAGTGAGCCCACAAGAACCCAACCTAGGTAAATGCATCCTGTAGACTAATTGCTGGGTTTCAGATGACATCACAACATTCTATAGGCAAATATGTTTTTTGAAGACTATATTTGTAGCCTACTGTAGTAGCCAGTGTATAGTAATACTGAAAACTAATTACTAAAAACACATGCTTTTATATGATCTTTTGGAAACCCCACAAGCAATGCTATTACATTCTTTACTTGCAAATTTGTTTGCTTTGCAAGAGTGAAGTAACACCATTTGAAAGGCAGAATGTGTTGCTAATGTGACTGCACTTATCAAAATGATGTTCTGTTTCAGATTACAAATTGAAGAGGAACTTGTTTGAAAGTTCCTCTTTGTTCCTGCACTCACTGTCTCAAACCTTTCTATCCCCATGTAGAATGTTCTGAAATACGGTTTATATGTAACTGCCAGAAAGTTGCATACTGTACCTTTAAGTAAGAGTAATTGTAAGAGTAATTGTCGGGTGTTTGCCTAGCAAGTCCTGAATGATATCACCACACAGGCTCAAACACAGCCGTCCAATCAGATTTGTTTTTTTCAGTGATGTGAAAGAAAGGGTACAAGATTAAAGAGGGGGTATTTTACTTTTATGGGATATTAACTGCTAACACATAACATATTTGGATCACCATGACACCTTTTATTTCTATCTGTTCTATCTGTTTTGAAAATTAAAAACAATATATTAACTTTTTATAAATTTCACTTTTATTTTTGATGCTCTGAGGATCTTCTCTGTTTGCTCTCCACACTAAGTCACTCCCTCTTCAGAGCACTATCACAACACAATCAGCGTGTATCCTGCTAAAAAGACACACAGTGCATCAGGTTTATCAAGTCGCTGTGTACATTTTTGTATCATGTTTTTGTATATTTATAGAGAATTGTCGTGTGGGAGCATGGGTGACGGAGGCTTGTGAGCATTGCATAGAATCTTACGGCTGATCTTAAGGAGGGTTCGGATGGGACAGATCACTAAATTACTCAAACATGCATGGATGGCATCTAAAACGTCTTCAGGCATGTTTTTGATGAGGGAACAACATTATAGCATGGTAGAAAGCTCCAAAAAATGTGTTATTATTTTTTTTTATAGCTATTTCCATCCATCCATCCATTTTCTTCTGCTTATCCGGGGCCGGATCGTGGGGGCAGCAGTCTAAGCAGGGACTCCCAGACTTCCCTCACCCCAGACACATCTTCCAGCTCCTCCGGTGGGACCCCAAGGCATCCCCAGGCCAGCCGAGAGACATAGTCCCTCCAGCGTGTCCTGGGTCTTCCCCGGGGCCTCCTTCCAGTGGGACATGTCTGGAACACCTCCCCTGTTCGGCCCGTAGGCCGACACAACAGTGAGAGACCTGTTCTCGACCTGAAGGCGCAGGGACGCGACCCTCTCGTTCACCGGGGTGAACTCCAATACGGCTGTACTGTGGGGCAATAAGCAAGCCCACACCACCTCTCCGCTGCTCTATGCGGGCAATGCCAGAGAAATAGAGAGTCTAGCCCCTCTCAAGGAGTTGGGTTCCTGAGCCCAAGCTATGCATGGAGGTGAGGCCGACTATATCTAGTCGGTAACGCTCAACCTCCTGCACAAGCTCAGGCTCCTTCCCCCCCAGCGAGGTGATATTCCATGTCCCCAGAGCCAGTCTCCATGTCCGGAGATCCGGTCGTCAAGGCCCCCGCCTTTGACTGCCACCCAGATCTCTATGCACCGGCCCCTCAGGGACTCTCCCGCAGGTGGTGGGTCCACGGGAGGACGGCCCGACGTCGCTCCTTCAGGCTGAGCCCAGCCGGGCCCCGTGGGGAAAGACCCGGCCACCAGGTGCTTGTTCTCGAGCACCCACCCCAAGCTTGGATCCAGGGTGGGGCAAGACAAATATTCCTCAAATGCATGGGGGGGAAATCTGGCAGAAGACATCAAGTTTAAAGCCATACTGTGGAACATTCATTATCTCCTTGGTGGCAGATACTCAACCCTCTTCATGTGTTTCCAGTGTCTTCAATAGGATGAGTGAATGAAAAGACCTGTGTAACCTATTCAAGAGAGGGGCCAGTGTTAAACAGAAAAGAGCTTTCGCACAATCCCCCCTTCACTGCCACAAAGGCTCTTCAAGTGTTTCACCCAAGGGCTCTTTGAATGTGACTAAGAAGCAATGGGATCTAACCAGCAACCTCTGACCTTTATGTGGGGAGTAGCTCACTGGTAGAGACTTCATTCACAAACAGTTCCATCTAAGGATTGACAATACTGCCGTTGTGTCCTCAGGCAAGGCACTTAACTCGCTTTTCTTTAGTAAATGAACGCATTAGTGACCAAATATGGACTGAACCGGTAATGTTGTGGTTGTGAAGCATTGTTGCACTGTTAGATTTTCATTTTCAAGAAAATTTTTTTGGTAGTACAGTTCTATGGAATATTAATTGCTAACACATATTTAGATCACCATGTTACCTTTTCTTGTTTTGAAAAAGCTATATTCGCCGAAAACAACGTAAGTTTCAGCTTTGTTTCACTCCCCGTTCAAAGCGCTATCACAACACAACTGACTTGTATTCCGCTAATGAAACTACTGCACATGGCATCAGGTTTGTGAAGTTGTAGTGTATTGTTTTGTGTCATGCTTTTGTATATTTATAGAGAATTGTTGTATGGGAGCATGGATGACATAGGCTTGTGGGCAGAGCATTGCACAGAACCTTACTGCTAACCGTAAGGAGGGTTTGAATAGGGCTTAAACATGCACAGACGACATCTAAAACCTTGTCAGGCATGTTTTTTGATGAGGGAACAGCGTTATAACATGGTAGAAAGTTCCAAAAAGTCCAGCATAATATTTCCTCTAAATTATCAAGCATGAGCAAGCTGATATCATTATTGTAGTACGTCCAGACTGAATCATGCGTACCGTCAGGAGTGCAGACGCTACAGTACGCTACACTCGTCTGGACTCTTTGTGTTTGGACAATGCATAGTGCCCCAGCCTGACCACAGACGCTCCACTGCAGACAAGGAATCATGTGGACTCCTAATACCCCACACTCACCCATTCTGCCCCCCCCTCCTCTCACATATGGGTGTGGTGTGGTTGTCCCCCTAGTGGTGTATGGGGTCTTGTGCATAATCTCGTCACACTGTGTTAAAGGTGCAGTATATTACTAAGCTTTATATGTGTACTGAGTTCTACACATTATCATATCATAGGTATTTGAATCTGATTGCAAGTGTCACAACAGTGGAAAAAACCCAAAAATTTTACATCTAACTGAGAGAAAAGCACAGACACAAAGCGCTTCCCTCTGCATGTCTTTTACAAACAAAATAGTCCGCATTTTTGCTAAGGTTGAAGTACTTCTGTTGGCATGGCCATTTTTGTATTGGTTCATTTAGGCACTTCACCTTTGACTTCACCCAGACCACAATGCTGCTCTTTGATTGGTCTGAACCATCGGTTAACCGGGCCCTATTCCAATAGCCGGACCTGGGTCAGATGGATTCTCGGGAGTTTGCGAACTCACAAATATCATATATACATCTTTCTGTTCAAGTGAAAGGTGGGTGTATTTTAGCAATCACCATAATTATATTGTTGTTTTCTCATCATAAACAGACCTGCACTTTTGTTTTAGGTTTTTTTTGTTATGTATATATTTCTTGTATTTATTCATTTTTTACATATATCCTATATTACGCAAATCTGACTCTTGTGAGCTTTAAGCCTTGTTATAATGTTTTTACGTCCTCCAAAAACATAAGTGTTCTCTCTCTCTCTCATAAGTGTTCTCTCTACACTCTTGTTTAATTCATACGTCTGAGTAATCCTTTATTATTAGTCTGTCTATATTTCCAAAGCTCAAAATGCTCTGTTCCACCTTGTGATGTCATGAAGCTGTAGTTTTCAAAGTAGCACGTTTTATCTCCTGTTCAGTAGAGATCGGCAATTCCAAGGCTGAAATTATCCAAATGATTCTAGCGAAGGTGTCCGGAGTTTAAAAACACAGTGGAGCACTTCCTATATTACCACATGACATCACAAGGTGGAACAGTGTTTTCAGCTTGAGAGAAGAACTCAGCCTAAATATGCAGAATTTGTGTGTTAAACATGTGTGAATGAAACAAAACTCCGGGTATGTTTTTTGATGAGGAAACAAAATTATAGATCAGAAAATAGGGTAATATGGGCCCTTTAAAGGTGTACTGTGTAACCACCTGCTCATCTCCATAGACATGTTATAGCTCCGCAGTATATACATCAAACTTGTCTATCTTCAGGGGGACAAGTATATGGCACTACCCGTAATTGAATAAATGCAAGATAGATACTATGAATGCCATACTGTGGATCATTCCAGGCAAAACAAAAACATCCCTATAGAAACCAGCAGCATTATTTTAATGTTATTCCATCACAGAAATTCCTCTGCAAACATATCCAAAAGTACCATTTGAAAAGACTTAATAACACATCACTCCTGACCTTCATAGAGCAGAATAACTCCAGCAGAGTGTTAAAGTGTGACACAGCCCCAGTGTAGAATCCGCTCACTGACCTGTCCACTCAGGCTAATGCAGACACATATTGACCACTCTGAAGCCCCCCGGTTAATACAGCTGCCTCCGCTCTGAGCTCTGAGGGAACAGGAGGAGAGGGGAGCAGCGTTTAGCAGAGGTGACCTATTGGAGAAATCAGTCTGTGGAAGAATGGTACAAGAATAGCAACAAGTGTGTTTTAAACTGGTAGAGTGTTGGTCCTAGATCTTGTGGCGCCAAAGGCAAGATTTCTGATTTCCCTTACTCCACCTGCTGTAATTCATTTTCTAATATTAGATACTTTTGCCAAGACCTTTGTAAGCATTAATCTATAAATTAAAGGGTTCTGAAAAAGATTCTGAATGGATTTTGCAGTTGGTAATCATGAAAGCAGGGGAGTCTGGGGGTCCCAACCCAGGAAATTTTTATTTAGTCATACATTCTGAATGTAGGCTGCTTCTCTGTAAGTTTTATCTATTATAACACTTGCGCTATTGTTGGGGTTAGCCTGTGTTGTACATATACTGTATTTCTCATGTGTCTAAATCCAGTGTCAGAACCTCCCTGTGCTCCGTCCCTGCTCTCCAGCGCCTCCTGTCTGTGAGCTGCAGCCTTAAACTGGACTGTGGACAGAGATACTATAGTTTAAAACTTTTATCAGGATAAGTGCCCTCTGGTTTATGTTAAAAGAATTCAACTGAAATGTGGAGAAATGTTGTGCTTCCTGCAGTAATTTGCACTATTAAATTTACAGACGTATTTGACCTATGAGCTGTTTGTGCTTGTAACACTGTGAATAAAGTGGATGACTAAAACCTTATGGGATTTAGAACATCATTTTAGATTCCAAACTGTTTCCAGCTTAGAATCCAGCTGCTAATGATCACCACATCCAGGTGTGTTTGTGGCACATGGGGCAGCAGCTGGTGCTCTTCACTACCAAACAGCATATGCTGCCTATGCTAGGTTAGTGCACCTATTTGGTATAGGTTAGTGCACCTATTTGGACCTACACGCATTTAAAAAACAACACAAAAAAAGTCAGTTTTTTCTAACATTGATGTTTATGCTAACACACTGTAAAAGAGCAGGTGGCTAGTACTCATGCTTCACAGCAAGAAGGTTTCAAGTTCTGAGGGCCTTTCTGTAGAGTCTGCATGTTCTCCCTGTGTCTAGGTAGGTTTCCTCTGGGCACTCCGGTTTCCTCCATCAACCCAAAACATGCACCATAGGTACAATCCTCCAGCTGAGGTAGTCCTGACCAAGTCTAGCTCAAGATCTGCAGATGGATCCCCAAGCACTGCGATGTGGTTCTTACTGCTTCCGAGGAGATGTCCCAGCAGCATTAAAGGATGGGTCAAATGCAGAGGACAAATTTCCCTATGGGGACAATAAAGTGTATCTTAACCTTAAAATCAATGCTGCAGTTTTCAACCACAACTGAGTGGACTTATTTGTTTTATTTAGTTGTTTTGGTGTTGTAAAAGTTTCTTTGCAATTTGCTACTGACCTTTCAAAAGATGTAAAGGTCCACTGTTGTGTGTAATCTGTGCAGGATTATAGTCTCTGAGGGGACTTCTGGGGGCTCCCTGAAGTAGCCTTTGATTGACTTAGCAGGAAGTAGCCAACAGGGTTATCCACGGTGGTACAGGGGAGGGGGCCTGGGGTAAAAGGGCGCCAAGAGGGACAATAATAGGTTAGGTGCAGATGGCATCACAACATTCTAGAATCCCTATAGTTTAAACTGAGCTGGAGGCCAGGTTAGAATTCTATGGTGGAATTTGCTGTTTAACTGTCAGATTGCAGATTGGCCTGGTTTATGGTTAATATCTCTGTAAATACTGGGCCTATCAAAAATAAAATGGTTAAGAATTTGAAGAGATTTGACCTGATTTACATTACAGTTTTAAAATCAGGAAAAAGAGAACTAGTTCATTCCTCACTTACCTTATGCTCTGGATGCCCTCCCAGGAGAGGTCACCTGACTGTGTGGGATCACAGAG
Source organism: Periophthalmodon schlosseri (assembly GCA_000787095.1). Classification (NCBI taxonomy): domain Eukaryota; kingdom Metazoa; phylum Chordata; class Actinopteri; order Gobiiformes; family Gobiidae; genus Periophthalmodon; species Periophthalmodon schlosseri. The sequence goes on along the minus strand of JACM01001573.1, from coordinate 194 downwards.
GAGCATATTGTAGCAGGCGGTTTAACTTACTCCCCTCCTGTTGTGAACAATAGGTCAGAGCACTAAGACCCGTGTTCCCAAACAAGACCCAAATCCCCCTGATCCCCCTCTTCCCCCTCCTCTCTTCCTCCCCTCTCCTTCTTTTCTCAATCCTCTCCCCCTTCTCTCTCCCCTCCTCCTCTCTCCCTTCTCTT
>KN486425.1:0-10075 GCA_000787095.1 Periophthalmodon schlosseri | reverse complement strand
TGTCCCCGAATCCATTTTGCTGCCACCAAATTCCCCAGACAGAGCCGTGCCGGGTTCACAGTCTCCCAGCCATAAAATCACATCACAGTTGTTGAATAAATCACTTACTTGTTTTTCCTCCCTTCCTCTCTCTTCCTCTACCCTTTGCTCTCCTCCTCTCCCGCTCTCTGTCTCTCCATCTCTCCCCCTCCCTCCCTCCCTCCCCTCTCTCTCTCCCTCCTCCCTCACACTCTCTGCACACTCATAAATAGACGCCTTGGCTAACCTGGCCCACTTTAAACATTTGGACAGAAACAACACTCCGTAAAAGGAAATGGAAGTCCAGCAAAACCGGGGCTGTATTCACACTTACGCTGTGGAGGTGGCACCTTTACAAGAACAAAAAACAACAAATTAAAAAAAATAAGACCCATTATTGTTTAGGACATATGCATCAGCGTATAGATTATCTCCACTCGTCTCCGTGGAGATGTGACGTGAACTTACTGTCGGTTAAATTAACCATTTTGTTCAGCCCTGCGAGGCGACTGCTCTTGTGATTTCGGGCTGCGCAAAAATAAATCCGGCTTTTCTGTCTCCATGAAGACAAGCGGGCGATGCCAAGGCCAAGGAACAGGTCAGATCTGCGGAGAGGCGAACCAGCTCAGTAAAAGAACGCGCGGTTTTCAAGCTATTATTCACTGACAACGCCTGTAGAAGAAATGCAAAATAGATCAGTTTAATGCCACACCGCGGAACGTTCCAGGCAAAGCATTCCAAGCGATCTCCATAGTGCCGGAAGCCAACCAGAAAAGTTACACACTGCACCTTTATAATAACACAAATTTGCAGTTAAAATCTTCAAATGAGGGAGTAAGGTCATTCTGGAGTTTTGTTTTTGAACTTGATACTCGATACCAACGTTGATACCATTTTTAGTAACAAATTTTGAACACACAACTGTTGTTTATTTAAGGTGACTGCGTGATCTTTTACTAGTTCTGATATCGATCGAATGAATCTATCCAGGAAAGGTCAAACTGCGCCCTGTTTATGTAATTCTTGAGTGTATATGTTCTTGTTCAGACGAGGATCTAGTTTCGATGCTGTTTTTTGTATTCATTAGTATTTATTTATTTGGCAGATCTGCCTTGAAGTGTGAGCGTCGCTGTCCTCTGTCAGGTTTAAGTGTCAGTGATGGATGGGTCAAAGGCTGAGAACACATTTCCATAACAACCGTGAAGTTGGCTTTCACCTTAAGGTCAACGGGTCAAAACCGGGGTTAATGCATTTGACCCAGACCAGTGAAACAGGAATAAGACTGCATTCTAGTCCAATATTGCACAAAATCGAATCGGACTTTTTGTACTAGCTTTACACAGCCTGGATGGGGCTTGAATGAGAAGAGCTGCGTTATAAGTATGACAGGGCAATATGATAAAAAAAAAAAGTATAACGATTTTATTTATTTATTTATTTAATTACTTATTTATCAATGTCGTTAAAATATGTATAAAATAAAATAAAAAAATTGTCAAATTTCTTCCTCCAAAGTCTGAATTCTGCATCACTAATAGGCTCCGAACACAGCAGCACGCTAGCTAGCTCGCTGTGTCTCAAAGCTAACTGTCACTTTTATTAAAATCGCAAAACATAAAGTAAACTACCTATTAAAATTCAAATTAATTCAAAGAAAGACCACCTAATTATTTTTACATGTGGAATACGTCAGTTTGTGGTGTTGTTTTAACGTTTATTAGGCCTCAAAATTAGTATTAGCGTTAGCACTGAGACAAACATCTCTCTTTCTAAACACAGACCAGTCCTTCATTTGATTTGTGTAGTTTTTAACATGTTGACACCCACACACAGCTGCCTGAGCTTTAAATATTTGTTCATTTTAGCGTGACTCTGCAAAAACGTCATAAACATAAACTTGGACAAGAAGCAGTGACGCTAACAGTGACGTTGCCGCGCGGCGTTGTCCACGGAGCGAATAGTCTTTAGTGTTAGCATTTGCTTTGAGCTTGGTTTTTATTCATTTTTACTATAGTGGAAACGTTTGAATTGCTCTACATCTAAATGATTCTAAATTAAAGGTGCACTGTGTAACTTTCTGGTAGACGGTTTGGATGGAATTTTTCCCCAAAATGGCACTTAACTTATCCATCTCCATAGAGGCAAGAAGGGCCAAGTTAAAGGTCAGATCTGTGAAGAGGTGACCCCACTTACAAAAATAAGGCATGTATTTTTTTTTTTGAGCCATAAAAACATGTGTAGTTGAATAAATGCAAGATAGATACATGTAATGCCATACCGTGGAACAATTCAACCAAAGCAATAACATCTCCATGGAGACAAGGAAAAGTTAGAGTGCACCTTTAATGTACATATTCCATTGAACTAAAAAGCCAGAAAACACATTAAAAACACAAAACCTTATAAAACCGTCCACTGTACTGAACCGGGACTTAGACCGGGACTTGAACCAGGTTTTGAACCAGGTCTGGATTCAGGTCAGGTAACACATTATGCAGTAGTGAGCAGTGAGCTAACCTAGCGTGGCATTTGGCTGCAGTTTAAAAACAGGGGTAATTCTTGATATTTTAGCGTTGCCGCGGGCTGTGGAACCGTCCCTTTAAATGTGATATCAGGAGACAAGCTGAACCTGAACCAGACCTCGGCATTTGTGAGGCCCTTTAATGGGATTTGTGCTCGGGGAATATATTGTTTTAAATCTTATATTAAATGTTACTGGGTCCTATAGTCACCAGCTTTTCACTGTTTGCATAATTTTATCCAAACATATAATTCATGTGGTGTAGACTTTTAACATTTTTGATTTATTTACTTATTTGGGGGATTAAGGGAATGCCAGAATAACTAGCCAGGATTAAAGCAAGTTTAAAGGTTCACTATGTCACTTTTCTGGTGTGAGGTCTGCCATTTGCTTGTTTCCATGGAGATAAATCTTTGCCTGGATTGGAATGTTCGACAGTAAGGCATTAAACGCATCTGTCTTGCATTTATCAACCTTTTGAACATGTATTCTTGCTGTGAGTTGGCTCGCCTCTCCACGGATCTGTAACTTGGCATTGAAGTGTCACCTGTTTGGTTTATGGAGGTACATAACTTAAAGAGGGGGTATTTAACTTCTACATGGTATTAACTGCTAACACATAACATATTTAGACCACCATTTTTGTATATTTATGGAGAACTGTCGTGTGGGAGCATGGGTGGCGTAGGCTTGTGGGCGGAGCCTTGTACAGAATCTTACAGCTAACCATAAGGAGGGTTCGAATAGGGCCCGGGAGAATCGCTAAATTGTCGTGTGGGAGCATGGGTGGCGTAGGCTTGTGGGCGGAGCCTTGTACAGAATCTTACAGCTAACCATAAGGAGGGTTCGAATAGGGCCCGGGAGAGATCGCTAAATTACTAAAAGATGCATGGATGACATCTAAAACCTCTTCAGGCTTGTTTTGGATGAGGGAACATTATTATAACTTGGTAGAAATGTAAAAAAAAACAAAACAAAAAAAACAATTGTGCATAATATCCCCTCTTTAAATGCCATACTCCTCCATTCTCCATTCAGACAAGCAGGTGGCCAACGATCAACAGAAAAGTTACACAGTTCATCATTAAACCAATTCTCTGGCTCAGGTCATCGTGGAGTAGTTAGAGTAGTTAGCACAGCACTCGCCTCACAACAAAAGGGTCCTGGGTTCAATTCCTGGACTGGGTACCTGACCTGTTCTACATTCTGTGTGTGTGGGTTACTTTAGTTTGCACAATCCAAAACTTAAATGTACATTTAAAAGCCCTATATCATTTTTTTCAGCAAATTCTTCAGCAAAATGTGTCTTGCCCCAGTACAGATATATTGTATAAGCAGGTCTTGAGGTCAAAATAAGTCTGATGTGTCCTGTCTGCATCTAATTAGAAAGCATTTTATTGTCTCATAATCAGAAAGTGCACGTTAGCATCTAGTTGGTAGCTTTACCGTCAAGGCAAGACTCCAACCTGGTCTTTGAAAGTTTATAACCACTCACTGCAGTGAATAATTAGGATGCTCAGAATGCAATTTGGACACTGCAGACCATAAAAATTAACTAGTTCTGTTTTTCACTTCTTTAAAACAGTAAAAATCTGGTGCAACACCTTTAAAGGTCCTATATTATTCAACATTGACTCTTGTGAGCTTTAAGTCATGTTATAATGTTGTTACCTCCTCACAAACATACCTGGAGTTGTGTTTTGTTTCATTCACACATGTTTGAGTTATCCTGCATTAATAGTCTGTTTACATCTCCAAAGCTCAAAATGCTCTGTTCCACCTTGTGATGTCATGAAGCGGTGGTTTTCAAGTTAACGGCTACCTTTTACGTTTTGTTCAGTACAGATTGGCAATTCCAGGGCTGAAACCATCCTGATGATTCTAGTGAAGGTGTATGGAGTTTAAAAACACAATGGAGCACTTCCTGTATTACCACATGACATCACAAGGTGGAACAGAGCGTTTTCAGTTTGAGAAAAGAACTCAGCTTAAATATGCAGGCTTTGTGTGAATGAAACAAAACACAACTCCAGGTACGTTTGTGATGAACATTATGACATAGATCAGAAAATGACGTGATATGGGCCCTTTAAGTGTACGACTTTGAACCTTTGTGCCTTGGTTGATCTGCTAAAAGCCCCGCGTTTGTCTCTCAAAGCTGTCGTTTCAGTGGGAGTCAGATTAAAGTGATGTCAGTGTGTTGTACACATGATTGTGACAGAAGTCTGTAATCTCCCACTAAAACAACAACAACAAGCCAAATCGGGAGTTAGACATCACCAGTGTCTGCTTGAACTACAGTCATACCATTGTGGAGTAACAAACTTAAACTTAACACGTTTGGCTATTACTCATAATGACCTGGACTAAAGGGGACAAATTATTTTTTATGGCAGATGTGAAAGCTGTTCCCCCCTTCCTCTCCCGTCACCTGGCCCCTCCCCCTTCCCCTCACTTGGCCCCTCCTCCCCCCTCTCACGTGGCCCCTCCCCCTTCCCCTCATCTGGCCCCTGCCCCTCCCCTCACCTCGTCTTTGTTCAGTCTCACCTGTGTCTCTCTGGTCTTCTTCTGTGAGACTAATACTGCCACACTGTCAGACAGCAGTAACGTAGATACCATCTAGTGGTTGTATGTGAGAATACAACAGGGGTAGGTCAGCTAATCTAATGACAGATGGTAGCTTTAAGGCGAGACGCTGCAGATGAATATATAAGAAGAAAACTTAAAGGTATCATATTGATTTTTTTACTCTTTACCGTTTTGGAAAAGAATCCTAGTTTTTGCAGTTTTAGAAAATGTTATGTTTTTAATTTTTTTGATGTAAATGTTATGGTTCATTTTGTTGACAGATATAAAAACTATTAATTACAGAAGAGAATTTCCATATCTTGGTAAGTATTTGAGTACATTTGATTTAGCTGAAAAAACATCTAAAAATTCCAACTTAGCCATATGCAATGACCAAAAAATGAGGAAAAAATCCAAATACCACCATTATAAAAACAACAAAAACTAAATCAAAACCAAATCAGCAACATGAGCAACAAACCAATACTAAAACATATGAAAACAGATCAGTGTAAATCCAACGCCCCAAAGGCAGTGCAGTCCTGTGTCCCTGGCTCTGTACATGCCCCCATCTGCCCAACCCCCTCACCCCTCCTCTGCCCTACTTCCCCATTTCCCCCTCCAAACCCACATTAATTATAACTCATCTCATCTCTACGTGACCCAAACTGCACTCACAAGACTACACCTGCAGGGGGAGTTCACGCAAAAACGACTATTTACGCAGAAAAAAGAACCGCGGAACAATGCAAATGGTAAACGGTCACATTTTTATGTAGCACTTTTGCAGCACTCCAAACGCTTTACGTCAAGGAACCGCACGCACATTCACACACTCACGGCAAGGTGGGTTAAGCGTCTTGCCCAAGGACACGACGACAGCATTGATCTGTGGGAGCTGGAATCGCACCGCCAACCTGTGCGTCGGCGGATCTGACCGCTCGACCGATGATGTTCACGTCGAGAGCGGGATTCGAAACGCCACCCTTCAGATCAGTGGGCAAACGCTCTACCAACTGAGCCACTGTCACCCAACAATTATTTCAACTTGTGAATCGTGAGTTTAATCAAAGCAAATCTTCAGCTCACTCACTAACTTCTCCTTTCTGCCGTCGTCCCATATAAATCCCTATAATCGAAATAAAATAATTGGTAGACTGACTAACTAAATCCACTGACTGATTAATCGACTAAACGACTAAAGGCCCACAGCCCAACTTATTACAGCGCTCCATCACCACGGTAACCATCCAAAGAAAATACCATCGGAGGAGACACAGCATTTGAATGGCGTTACATTTGCATTTAAATCCCCTCATAAGGCCCCATTGTGTCAAAGAGAGAGAAGCGGATCCTTATGTATCACTGTTATAATCGCCCCGTACAGCTTAGGGTTGTCAAAAGTATCGGAAACCAGACACTAATCGATACTAAAACTAGTATCGAAACTAGACACTCATTTGAGCAGGTATCGATATTAAAAAAGTCACATCTTGAATAGGTTTAGAGCTGTATCAGAACAAGTATAAGACACATAGACTAGTAGACGCCCATGGATCACTGTGGGAATATAAAAGAAAGTACTACCATTTAATGTGAAAAATCACATTATGTTGTCTAAAGACTATTTTTTATCATCATTAGTATCGAAACTGATTTTTTTTTGTTACATAATGTGGTATATATGGGGTCAACAACAAAAATGTGTCTGTTGGATGTTGGAACACGGTAATGACAGAGGGTGGCCACATAGATTACATCGGAAATAGACTAAAACCAGAACTAAACCAGAACTAAACCAGGACTAAACAAGGACTAAGAGGGCAAAGTCAGGACTAAATCAGTACCAAACCCGTAAGTGTGTATGCGTTTTGGGTATTTTGTAATAATAAGGTCTAAACCTGGTCTATACAAGGTCCTAACTAAACCAAACCTAGATAACATCAAGTCTGTAACCAAAAGTACCAAACCAGGATTAAACCTGGACTATACAAGATCTGAACTGTAGGACTAAAACAAATGTAGATTATACCAAGCTTGTAAACTAGGACCAAACCAGCACTGAACCAGGACTATTTCAGGATTAAATCGGGACTAGATCAGCTTTAAACCAGGACTTAACTCTAACTAGAGCCAGAATCACGGCAGGTCTATATAAAAGGTTTAAACTTGGACTAAACCATGCCTTAACCAGGACTGTATTGGGTAACCATGGCTACATCAGGTCTAACCCAGAACTAAACCCGGTCTAAACCAGGACTATTACACCAGGAATACACAACCAGGTAACCAAGATAAGACTCAATCCATAAGCTTTCAACGAGAACCAAACTAAGTCTTAAATAAACTTGGACTACACCAAGACAAGAGGACTAAACCAGGACTAAACCAGGACTAAACCAGGACTAAACCAGGACTAAAACTTGCACCTCAGTATTCCAGAAACTGTGTGCACGGCCCTGCTCCTGAGCTCTTCAAACGGACACTACAGGGACGGTTAGAAATAGGCAGAGTCGTGTCAACAGATGATCCAGATTGGTTGCGTAAATCACCCCGGGAAAAGATGCCGAGACGCTAAAAAAGTTCCGTAATGTGACAACGGTGATGTGATAAATGAACGTGCGTGTGTTTTAGATGTGTCATCCTCCCAAGCGGGGCTGCACGATATCGGACAGAATATGGCAATATGGCTGTTCAGAACTGTGATATGGGCATTATTGCGATATTTCAATATTTATTTTTGACGCAATTAAAATACAAAGTAGCCTACGTGCGTTACTTTACTAGTCAAATTTGCAAAAACTTAACAGAGGCAAAACCAAACCTAAACCGAGGTTCATCTTAGACTTTGAAAATATTTAATAAAATCACCCATTTTCACGTTTTGTCATATGGAAAAACGTTGGCGTTATTGCGATACGTTTAGTTTGCTCCATCGATTGCGTTAGTCAACTTAACAGAGCCAAAACCAAGACTACACCAAGGTTAATAATGCACTTCATGAGGAAAATACGGGTAAAATCATACCTTTTTACTGTTTTAATTAAAGAACAACAGTTGACTTCTGTCAGACGTTGAACCTTGCGATAATTATAGGCTATTATAGTTTCTTGCGACAATAATGCTTCAGCTAATATTGCGTTATTGATACTTTTGCGATAGACTGTGCGGCCGTACTCCCAAGGTAATCGGGGTCGGTTCATTTCGGATCGTGAATGCGCATCCGTGGCTCGGTCCAAAGAGATACGTAGACAGAGACGCTTCTTGTTCTCCCATTCGCTCCAACGCGTGCATTCAAATGAGCTCCACCGCCACATAGACCACGCACGCACACGCACACACACACACACAAACGCACGCACACGCACGTTAAAACCGAGCATCTGCGAACGGCATTGCGAACGAAAGAAAAAAATATGAACGGACGCCTTACCTCGAGCTTCACCGAGTCACATCATTCGCGGATCCAAAAGGTATCGCTCCACGGCGTGCGGTAAAAGTCCGAGACAAAGCGCAACAACGTGTCCGAAATCCCGCCGTATCCCACTGCAGAGCTGCCGCCGACGCTGTCTCCTCTCCAGCTTCTCTCTCTCTCTCTCTCTCTCCTCTCTCTCTCTCTCTCTCTCCTCTCTTTCTCTCGCGCGCTCTATCGCTCTCACCCCTCCTCTCTTCTCTCCTCCTCCTCCTCCTCCTCCCCCTCCCCTCTCCGCTCGCTCGCTGCCTCTTCTTGATTGATTCGGCCCGCTAATGGGAACAGTCTCCAAAAATCTTCAGGTGGATGGTGTAGAACTACTGACACGTGCTTCATGAGTGGATATTGTAGGTTGCCATGTAATCCCTTAAATGGCGCCAAAAAACACACCGGTAAACAACCTCGTCTCTTTGGTGATTTTTTTTTTTTTTTTTTTCCCAAGGTCTTCCTGTTGCAATTTAGACATACAAGTTTATTTATTTATTTATTTAACTTTATGACACTAAATAAATAAATAAATAAAGGGCCCATATTACGCTATTTTCTGATCTACGTTATAATGTCGTTTCCTCGTCACAAACGCGCCCGGAGCTGCGTTTTGCTTCATTCGCGCATGTTTAACGCACAAACCCTTCATATTTAGGCTGAGCTCTTCTCTCAAACGGAAAACACTCAGTTCCACCTCGTGATGTCACGTGGTAACACAGGAAGTGCGCCACTGTGGTTTTGAAGTCCGCGCAGCTTCGCCAGAACCATTTGGATGATATCCGATCCGGGATTGTCGATCTCTACTGAGCTAAAGGTAAACGGTAGCTGTAAACTTGAAAACTGTGATTGTGTGAAACTTGTGACGTGTGTGAATGAAACAAAACGCAACTCCAGGTATGTTTTTGATGAGGTAACAACATCTAAACATGGATTAAAGCTCACAAGAGTCAGTTTTGTGTAATATAGGACCTTTAAACGTGGGCTACAAAAAGATCAGTTGTGTGTGTATATTGGCCCCTTTTGCAGACAGTACATTAACTCTGATACTACACACATACGTATTGGTAGAACAACAGAAAAAAGGTGCAAATTGTGCTCTTTACTCCTCGTTATGGACACTGAAAAAACAGATAACATGGACTTTTAAATAGCCCTGACTCTGGACTGGCTGTAAGAGGTTGTGTTCACGTCACCTTAGATATACAATATTGTCAGTGGTGGAACGTAACAAAGTAAAAGTAGTAAAGTACTCTATTGGATACGTTTTAGTTTTACCTCACTACATTTGAGAGCTGTATCTGTACTTTCTACTCCACTACATTTCTGAACAGGACTGAAAAGTAAAAGTATTTTTTATTGCTGTCTGAGACCTGCTGAAAAGGCCGAGGGGTTTATTTTTAACACGTTTGTAGTGAAGCATTATAACGCCTCAAAATATGCGCAAAATGCTTTAACTCTTGAAGTACATTTTTAAAGTAGAGTTTTTCATGTGATACTTTGACTTGAGT
>JACM01070487.1:0-39239 GCA_000787095.1 Periophthalmodon schlosseri | reverse complement strand
TGGGTAATTGAATATTCTACATGCCCTAGCTTTTTAAGTATTATTTTCACTTGCAATATTTTCTGAATACTAGTTAAAATATATTTTATATGAAGCTCCCTTTAGCCCAGTCAGTCCTACTTCCTCCCCTGTAAAATGTCGGCGGGGATTTAAGTTGTGCAAAGATGGCCTGGAGTGTGTTATGTACAGCCACATGTGCGATGGAGAGGTGGACTGTAAAGATGGATCAGACGAAGAGGACTGTGCGACTGACTGCAAATCCGGTCTGTGCATTATCAATATACGTGACACATTTTATAGGCCTGTGAATTGTCCTGTAATTACAATTCTATAAGCGAAATATTAGAAGAATACATATTGTCCATGCTCTAGAGGAGTTCCAGTGTGCTCATGGAAAGAGATGCATTCCTAAGGAGCAGGTGTGTGATGGTCAGAGTGACTGCCAGGATCGCTCAGATGAGATGAACTGCAGAAGTGCTGGTGAGGGCTGCCACCAGTGGTGTGACAACAACACACGCTGTATCCCAGACACCTTCCTCTGTGATGGGGAGAAAGACTGTGCTGATGGCTCGGATGAGATAAAGTGTGGTAAGTCCATATCATTGACACAATCTTTGCTTTCATTGTCAATTCATAATGATGTCTTTCAGGTTTGGTGGCTTGTGAGTCTAACCAGTTTCGTTGCAAAAGTGGCCAGTGTGTGTCTCAGGCTGTGCGGTGTGATGGCTATGCAGATTGTGGGGATCACTCAGATGAGAAGGACTGCTCCAGACCACCGCGCTGCCTAACACAACTGCGCTGCCCAAACAGCCACGAGTGCCTCCAGAAGGAGTGGATCTGTGATGGAGAGAATGACTGTGCAGATGGTTATGATGAAAGGGTGAGCTGTTCAGAAAAAAGAAACACCTCAGTATTTGGAGTGGTTACTCAGACATTGTGCTTTTATTCACATTTAGAACTGCAGAATTGCCCCAGTAAAATGTAAAGAATATCAGTGGCAGTGTGGAGATGACAGTCAGTGCATCCCTTTGTCCTGGAGGTGTGATGGAAAGGAGGACTGTGAGAATGGAAAGGATGAAGACCAGTGTACGTATTTTAAATGAATAAAATGTTCCTAAAACAGATGTGCATAGGTGAATGATGAAATGTGCTTTTATAGGCAGTGAAAGGAAATGTGCCCCTCACCTGTATACGTGTGGGAGCGGTGAATGCCTGGAGCCCAGGCAGGTGTGCAACCGAGTGACCAACTGTGCTGACAGATCAGACGAAGGGGCTGGGTGTCACCAGAGAAACTGCTCCAGTTCTCTGGCTCCTCGATGTGACCATTACTGTGTCACCACACCCAGTGGTCCGGTGAGTTTGTCGTCTTTAGGATTCATGGTGTGATCACACAAGACTGGGTCATAAGACAATTAAACAAAAAAAAAAGTATATTTGGAATGGATAATGGATATTTTTTTTTTTTTAGTATTTTATAATTTACAGTACATTATACTTTTTGCAGAGATGCTTCTGTGCTGCAGGGTTCCAACCACACAGAAATGGTTTGTCCTGTGTCGACATTGATGAATGTAGTAGTGTTTCCTCTGGAGTTTGCAAACACATCTGCCTGAATACCCAAGGGTCCTATGTCTGTCACTGTCATCCCGGGTTCTACCTAGAACTAGACAAGAGAAGCTGCAAGACTGAAGGTATTGTGTTGTCCTATTGGTTTGATATAGCGCTATTTTAACAAAACCCCAAGACAACATCAAGTGGCCCTATTTGTAGTTACACAACAACTGCAACAAGCTTTTTATGGGGTTTAATATGGGGCTTATTGATCTAATACTAAAACCATTCAGATTTAATAATGGCTAAAAAATATTTGTCTTTGACATGCATGATTTATTTTTACTTGCAATATGCAATATATTATCATTATAAAAATGTACTTTTAAGGTGAAGCCTTGCTTTTGGCATCAGTTCAGTCTGAGATGGTCATCCTGGGGGTCCATAGTGCCACCTTGCGTGTGCTATCATCAGCTAATCGACCTGTGTTTTCACTGGACTATCACTGGGTGAAAAACAGGATTTACTGGCTAAGCTCAAACTACCAGAGCATACGTTGGGCTGAAATGAATGACACAAACAACAAAGGGACACTTACAAAAGGTATGTATTCTTCCAGACTAGTCTAGTGCTCTTGTTTTGTTTTAACCTGCTGCTTGAATCTGTTACAGGAGTGAAGTCTGAGTTTATCGCTGTGGACTGGGTGGGTAAAAACCTGTATTGGGTGGATGGGCTTCTGGGGCAGATTCTGGCAGTAAAGCTCAGTGATGACACTGTAAAAGCACAAGACCATACTATGGTCCTCGGCGATTTGGAGCAGCCAAGTTCACTTGTTCTAGTTTCACATAAGGGGTAAGTGTCTAATATTTGACATTAGTAGTTTCATGAAGTCTTGATGTACTTTTGCTCCTACTCCAGGCTGATGTTCTGGTCTGAGATCGGCAGCACTCCTCAGATTGAGCAGGCTGGGATGGATGGCTCCAAGAGGAAGGTGGTGGTGAGCCGAGGTCTGAGCTGGCCTGTGAGCTTGGCCTTTGATGTTCTGGACAATAGGATTTACTGGGCAGATGAGAAGCTGCGCTGCATTGGATCTGCCTCTATGGATGGAGAGAATGTCAAGGTCAAGGGCGGAACGCATACAAAAATAAGATGCCATAAACTGTTTGAATTAGAATTTAATGAGCATCATATTTATTCAGTAGATTCTTCAGTTAGCAGAAACTCCCAGCCCTTTCTCTGTGTCTGTCTTTAATGAACGAGTCTTCTGGTCAGACACTAAAAAGAGAAGTATTCGCTCTGCTGATAAAATAACTGGAAAAGATCAGAAAGTTCTTGTTAAAAGACCTGGGCAGCCTTTTGCCCTCAAGGTAACTTGGATATTTTTAAAATGTGCATTTTAGAATTTATTTTTTTTATTCACTCCATTTTTACATTGTAGATTATGCATCCCCTTTCACAACCATCAGTTTCCAACCCATGTGAGCTGTTGCCTTGCTCCCATGTCTGCCTTTTGACCCCAGTGGTGAGGAGCCGTAGTGGAGTCTCTAGGGCCTCCAAGGGCCTTTCTGCAGTCTGCAGATGCCCAAAGGGACTGCTGCTGTCAAAAGACAACCTCAAATGCACTGTACCCATGGAAACCACCTTTATCATGATTTTGTCTCTTCAAACCATTTACCAGGTACTCTATTCATATTCCAAAAAGTACAGTTGTATCTGTTTTAAATATTATCAATGTGATTTGATTCTTGTTTGTAGATTCACTTGCATTCGATGTACAGTGAGGGTGTGGGGCTGAGAAAAATTCCTAATGGACGAGTACTGGCTCTCCCTGGGGTCAATGAGGCCTCATCAATGGATGCCTCCATTCCTGGACTTACTCTGTATGTTGCAGATGCAGTTCTAGCAACAGTAAATAAACTAAAACTGAGTGACTCTAGGTCAAGGCAATCACTACTTGCTGATGGACAAATCCTAAAGTTGAGCCAGGTATTAAAAATGCTTAAACTTGTGTCTGTAAATTTGTGTTTATCAGACTTTTTACTTTTAGGATGACTCTATCTCTGCACTAGCGGTTGACTGGGTAACCTCTAACCTTTACTGGAGCAGCAGCAAGAGACACAATCTCCATGTGACGTCTCCTGAAAAAGGCCACACTGCTTCTCTGCTCCCTGGATCCATGAAGGTGAACAATGACGACATCTAGGGCAAATATGTTTTTATTAATCTTTGTTATTCAGGGCACTACATCCATTGCTGTGCACCCCCCGTCGGGCCGGCTGTGCTACACGGCTGTGGGTTTGATGGGCAACAGTCAGGCAGAGGCAAGCTGTGCTTGGATGGACGGTCGGAAAAAGACAGTGCTATGGAGAAAATCCAGTGCCCCCACCTCACTAGTCTTTTCAGACACAGGCACAGTCATCTACTGGGCTAATAGTGGTGAGAACAGAAGCTCTTCCTAACTCAGTTTTGTGATTTGCCCATTTTAACAACTCTTCAACCTTTTCTCAAGGAGAGGGAGTAATCTATACTATGGGTGTGGATGGATCAGGATTTAAGCAGTACAAAACAGGGCCTGGGTTCCTCATCTCATTCACATTTATTGAAAACTTTATGCTCTGGTTGACATTTGATAAAGGTAAGCCTGCACACTAGACACACCAATAATTTAAATCTGTGCGTATGCTATTTGCATGCATTTTAAAAATGTGTTTCTTTTGCATAGATGTAACCAGACTATGGTTTAGTGATGGCCTGCAGCCAAAACATCTGTGGTTTGAAACAAAGATCAGCTTGATAGAACTAAAAGCCTACAGCAACAACAGCCAGTCTGGTATGTGTTCTGATTCCAGAGGTTGACTTGTATATTAAACTTTTCTAAGATATAATTGCTACTTTAAACATGACTAAATAAGGCAGGAAAAAAGTGTTTATTAAAAAAAAGGCTTAGAAACATGCATCCTCACAGTGAAGGGGCAAGCCCCTCCACAGATATGTATATCCATGGAGACAAGCATGTTACACCACTAGGCAACGTAATTGAGCATAAGTTTAATGTCATATAATGAATATTCCAGGCAAAGGAATTGCATGTCCACTACTTGCTTGTCCCTTGTGGAGCTGCTACCCGAAGTTGCATATTGCTCCTTTTTATGTTTATAAAACATTGATTCCAGGGTACATTCACTTTGGGTGGTGAGTGATCACTTTTGTGTGTTCATGGCTTCATAACAAAGCATATTTTGTAGGACGGAAGCGGCAATGCATGGTTCTGACCACTAGAGGGTAGATGAGTGTCACATTCACAATGTTGGTTTTAGTGCACTGATGAAATGCTGACAAATGTTAACAAATTTGAATTTCATTTAGCTGAATAGATTAAGACTGAAAGTATTGTATCAAATACTTCCCATAGTTTGTAGTTTTGTAGTTGTTCCAATATAATTAGAGCTTCTGCTCATTTAGTCCAGTTCAGCTGTAACTTGGTATAGAATGCTGATGCAGTGTTATCAGATACTGTGGACAGCATGAAAGAGCCCCTTAGTGGAGGCCAAATAGACCTCATCCCTGTGCAAGTATCACATCACCACACTCTATTTTGTTACTGTACTACAGTGTGAGACTGGGCATGAATGAGCTCAAAATCACAGCCCTCTTGTTGATCCTCTGTGGTTGTAGTTTACACAGATGGACTTTGAAGAATAAAACATTCCAATCTCCATCAAATAGAATGTTTTGTTTATAATCCAATTAAAACCTACACCCAAAAGCAAAACTGAATAACATTAAGTTGACATTGTCAACTTAATGTTATTTTAAAGGTTATTGGGCTGTTGGGATCAAGCAGATTGAATTTCAAATTTAGTATGACATTTTGTGACATTTAAATGTCCAAAAGGTAACTAAACTACATTCACTAATCAGAAAAGATGATTTTGAAATGTAATCTTGTCGTTCAGGAAGCAACAGCTGTGCATACAACAACGGAGGATGTGCTCACCTGTGTCTGCCGTACCCAGGCGGAAACACGTGCCGCTGCGGACAGGGCTTCTACACCATTAATGTCACGTCCTGTGCCCCGTTACCCTCCTGTCCCTCAGATTCTCAGCCCTGTCCTGATGGTAGTAAATGCATCAGCAGCAGCCGCTTCTGTGACGCTCATGAGGACTGTCAGGATGGCTTAGATGAACAAGATTGTAAGTGTTTCATCATGTGGTGAAGTTTAAAGTGCATATGACAAGTCGGACTACTCATTTCAGTAAAATATGGTTAACATCATTATATTATATATTATAGATTTTACTAAAAAAAAAAATCTTGTGTACGTAGTTTGTACATGTGGTGACATTATAATTTTACTTCCTGTTTGGACAAGAGCAGCAGCTATGACACATGTAGAGGACCTTTGCCCAGCAATTATAATAAGGGCCAAATTGATATAAATTGCGCAATAGTGACTGAACTAATAAAAATAAATGACAGCACCTTTATTTAGATAGAGGTTTAAACATCTAGAAAAAATGGCTTCCTTGGGCATAAATTGTCCCAGCATTTTGGATGTAAATTTTTGTGCTCAATTTTTTTTTGCACAAGCTGACACTAAACTGATGTAAAACTATGGTAAATATTGACCTCGGGTACAATCCCACCAAATCAAGTCATAATTATAAAAAAGCCTGTCATATATACTTTAAATACTGAGATTTCTAATGTAATTTTCTTCTCTCCAGGTCCATACGAATACATTGGCCTCCCTGGGACGAAAAGCAACCAGAGCTCACTGGTCAAATCCTCACTCACCCCTTCAGACGCCGACAGCCAAAAGAAATCAGAAGCGTCATGTGACCTGCAATGTAACAGCCATGGCTCCTGTGTTGGTGAAGGCACAGTCCAGCGCTGTCAGTGTGTGGATGGGTACACAGGAGACTTTTGTCAAGTGGCAGAAACCTCACACAGTGGAAGAGCTGTAGGACTGAGCCTGCTCTTTGTGTTTGCACTGCTGACTGCTGCCATTTTTATTTACATAAAAAGGTTTGTAAATTTTGTAATGTGTGCACAAATCTGTTAATGTTCCACTTACAATGAATGAACGGTTGGTATCAGTTTAAACCTTTTAACATGCATTTGTATGCTGTCCACAGCTATTGGGTGGGTAGATCAGCCAAAATATGTACTCAAGAGTAACATTACTTTAAAATATTACTCAAGTAGAAGCAGTAGCAGACCGTGGCCTCGGGACCTGTGCCAGCTGCTCATATTTACAGATATAACTATCCGTAGGCCTACAGATGCCAAAGCGACCATATAAAGCCTCTCAGCCCGTGCATTCACCTGCAGAGGTGTGCTGGAGGAGGCAGGGCTGAGCTAACCCAGTTTAATGCATGTAGAACATACGCACTGCTGATTATCCATTAACATTTAGTGCTTTTGTTGACTACCGACTACCTTACTGCTTAAACTCATAAAATACCCATCACAGTACAACAGCTGATTGACATGACCCCAATAGTGCACACGCTGTCAGAACGCGCACACACATTACTGAATACAACTATAATGGACACGTTTTAACTTTTTCTCATAGGCTATAATCCAAATTACTGCACATAGCCCGTATGATCACACCATAGACTGTGCTGCTGCATTCCAAATGGAAATGGGCGCGCTTCCGGCTCCATCAACTCTGGCTCCAGTTCACTTTGTTGAGAAACTGTCGCACCTCTCTTCATAACTGCTGCTGCCAGACTTGTTATTTTGGTCTTAAAATGTTCATATTAACCCGCTCTACATGATCCCCATATTTTTATTTCACTATTGTGTCCGTAAATCAAGATATGAACATTAATAGCAGACAAATCAGGCACCTTCATTCCCCGATGTCGCTCCCGCTACTGTTAGCAACAGTTAATCAAACCTGTTGCTAAGTGTCTTGTTTTTTTGGGGTTTTTTTTTTAAACATTTTCGTTACAAAATCTTGTAGAGGTAACATACAAACATGGGGATTACAGCTTCCGCAAGGCACAAAAAACGAGCACACCACACCTAGACCATAAAAAACAAAATTAAAACTAAAGGACTTGAGACATTGTGCCAGGAAAATTTCATATTCAGACAGATCCAAGCAACCTCAAGAGTAGAATAGTTTCAATTCATTCACAAACTGTTGAAAGCAGGGGGTAGAGTCTCTCCATTTACAACAGTGAATATGATATTTAGCCAATAGGAAAACAATATACAGTGTCAGTTACATTTCTGTCCACATCATTCATAAAATATAAAATATGATTAACATTTAAATTTGGGAAGTTTGGGATTTTGAGTGATAACCCCTGTCTAATGTCACGCCAGAATTTCTTGGACACAGGACAAGTCAAAGAGATGCTCTATGGTTTCTCCAGAGAAATCACAAAAGGTACAGCCTGAACCAGCTTGCCAGCTTGAACCGCTTATTAAGAAAATTGGACACTGGATAAATTTTATGACAGATTTTGAATTGTGTTTTTTACTTTAGGTGGAATTGGCAATTTAGCGCAATTTGAAAATGCCTTTTCCGGCAGACTGTTTTTATGTGTTAAGTGTCTGCTCCCGGTTAAACCAGCGGTGCAGGCAGGAAGAGGCGTTACTTTAAACAGCCTTGCTCCGGATTGATACTTGCGGTCGGTATTACAAATATGGAACTCGGCTCCAAATTCGCCCCTGTAATTGCTAGCTTCGATGAGCTTTTATTTTTTTTAACGATGAGCTTCATTTGGCTGAAGCCAAACACTGAGTGACATCAAACTCTCTTAATCCACTTCTTTCTAGTCTATGGATAACACCAGCACCTCACTCACCACTGCTGTCTTGAAGAGACGAGTACTTTGACACATTTGGGTACATGTCGCCATTTGATGTGTAATCCAAACAGTATAAAACCATGAATCCAACAGCTCATTCTTTCTGTGCTCCTGCCCTTCAAGCAACTGCAATGGGACAAGCTTATTGGTCAGTTTTAATGCTAGGGCCAGCAGCTTGCAGACAGAAGCCCAAGAAAAGAGGACGTCTGAACATGTAACCCCCAAAATAACACCAAATCTGATAGGATGCTCATATTATGTTTGAGAGAATTTTAGTGCCAAAAATACAAAATTATTATTTAAATGATGTAATAAAATCATTACTTTTCATATACTCATATTTATGTCATGTTTGAGACAATTTTAGATCTTAAAAAAGTTATTTAAATGATGTAATAAAATCGTTAGTTTATATTTTTTTGCTGAAATGTCAGGGCCAGCAGAGAAGTCCCTGCTGGCCCTGACAGCACACACCGAGTGGAAGTGACAAAGTTTAAAAAAGCTGCATTTCTATATTAGATGTACAAGTGTGGTGTCAGAAAACTACTCTGAAAAGTAAAATACATAGTAAGATTTTATGTATTTTGTAGGAGAGACCTGGCTTTAGCTCTGAGCACTACCAGAGAAAAAGAGACACTTATGTCCGACATCGGCTTACCATCGGAACAGTTGGACTATGACCATGAGGTAAAAAACACTTCAAAGTGAAGGGATATTTTAGTGCATGAAATAAGAGCAATCTGTAATATCTTATCTTATTGATTTTTCAGGAGCTAGACTCTCCAGTTGATGGAAAGAGCCCTGGTTTAACCCTAGAGTCACTACAGTTAAAGCAGTAGACTGGTTTGCATTTGGAGGCAATTTTTTTAGGATTCGGAGCATGTTTTATCAATGCAATAATCTCAGGTTATCTGTAGCCATGTCTGGGTGTAAACTCTTGCTGCAATAAAATCAGCTTAGATCCTTCATGTTTGTTTGGTATTTGGCTTAATGGTTCCAACACCAGTCATGTCACAATCATGCTTTCTTGCCCAATGTTTGTAATGTCTATTAAATGTTGACTGGAAACTACAGTCAGTTTCAATCTATTTGTAATAAACCTAAACTTGCACCCCTTTTATTAATGGACCCCTGAAAACCCTGACATTGTTAGACATTCCCAAAGAGTAGGTCCACCGGTGGTTTCATGTTTCAGCCTAGTGTTGTTCTGACTTGCCTTTTCTTGCTTCCACCCCTTCTCTTCCCAGAAACACACCTATGTCGCTCTTATACCTTCTAATTCCAAGTAAGGGCGTACATATTTCATACAGTGTTTGAGGCTGGTCATTTAGGTTCCAACGTCCTCACATTACACTAGTTTTAACCTCTATGGCATATTTTTATTTACTTTCATGAAATATTTGATCTGATTTAACTCTGAGGATCCATGCATTGACTCGGCATTGGGAAACCTTTACTGTTCTGCAACATCTCATGGCATCTTATGAAATGTGCCATGCCTCTATAGGATTACCAGTCCCGACCTCTAGCATGATGCATATGACTCACATCATGAGAAGGTAAGGTGCGTGGGAGGTGGTGAGTTTTGTGTTGCTTCTATTATGGAAAAAAACTGGAAGGTATTTACACAGGTCTCAACTTTCTTCCTCTTCCCGCCTACCTTTTTGTTTCAGATTGTTTCACTGAGAGGAAGGACAACACCGGACAGAAGTTGGAGCTTTAAAAACCTTTTGGAGCAACTTGACAAACTTAAAAACTTAAAATAAATAACTGGTAAGTGAAAAACCTCCATTATGATGTTTACTTTGAGTATTGTGAGATATAAGCCCGCCCCAGTCTTGTTTTCAAACCTGTATGACTGGATGCTTGAGAGCTGATAAAGAGGTTGTGCTGATGTTCCTCATGTTTAACTCTACCATAATCTCAAACATTTCTCAGCTTCTAATTTGTTCCACAATCTAATTGCTTTGTTTTATTCCATCTTTTGCGTGCCTGGCTACTGTTTGAACTCAAGTACAGATTTGTTGGCCCACATTTGCTTTTCAAATAACTCTGTCATGCACCTGCGTACAACATGAAAAGGGTGTTTACTTTTGAGGGTTGCAAGCCAAAAAATATAGTGCTAAATTACAACAAATGGACCTCAGGGGAACTGGCTTAATTATTTGTATTAGTTTATTAGTATGTGGGTGTGGTTTACAATTTGTGACAGTGTTGCCATTTATGAATGGTTTTACATGACACGTTCATCTTTTTCTCTAGTTACTCTAGATTCTCATTTTTCCCCCATCCCCTGTCATGTCCACGTCTGCTCCTCCTGTTGCGGCCCGGCCCAGAGGCATAGACTTGAGCCTGCCCACATGTGGAGAGACCCAGTGTAATGGCCATGGGAAGTGTGTGTCTCCCCCAGGGGGAGGCACAGAGCTGCAGTGTGAGTGTGCACTCGGGTACCAGGGCCAGTTCTGTGACCACACGGTGAACGGGGCTCTCAGTGTACCCCTCACTGTCAGTGTGATCGCAGTCATCCTCGGTGTGCTCATTCTAGCCTTCATCCTCGCCAAGATCAGACAGAAGCAAAAGAAGAACCGCAGGTACTTTTACACTGACATTACTTCAGTTTGCATTTTATTGGATATAGAATGCAGTACATAACACTGGAAAGTTCTTTATATTCCAGTTAATCACTTTAGTGTACTGTGGAAGCATTTCATGAACAAAAGGGAGACAAACAGCATTTCCACAGCTTAGAGGTTCCCTTCAATTTAGATGATATGATAAACTATTCCTAATCTACTCATTACATAAACTGGTTAATTTTTTCCTCTGGTAACTCCTTTGTAATCTCATGTGATCTATAAGGTTTCCATTAAGGCAAATCAGTTTTTGCAGCAATATGCTCCACCCACAAGTCATATACTAGAAAGTGCATTTAGCACTGTCTTACAAGTAAATATATTCTGCCCAAATTTTTACATAAATCACTAATTCAACAGCTTCAAGGTAAACATTCACATATTATCAAGGCCTTTGGCTGTATTGGTACATTCAGAGAAGAGGTAGCAGTTTTCAACAAACACATTCTCTGACACAGGGATATGACCAGTTTGTCAGGTATATACCATTCATACACATCAGCTTTCAGCTGGCACATCAGCTTTATGAAACAAAGATGACTTTTTGTTGTTGTTGACAGGCAGCAACTGGCAACAAGACAAGGCTACAGTATCGCTCTGTGAGGATGCATTACTCAGTGCAGGTAACTTTAAAACTGAAACTAAAAAGTTAGAAAATTAGTTAAAACTGCTTTTTTTTATGTGCCAAGTTACATTTCTGTGGTTTGAATGGTGAATGTTTTATGAAAATCTGTTTGATTTGTAATGCTTTTTTTTTCCTTTTTCCAGATCCCCTATGACATAGATTGATAAGCTTCAGCTTCATACTGGTTCTAATCCAGCGATGGAACTCAAACTGTGCTGTGCATTGTTCTGGAGCTTTAGTTGTATTTACCTTGTTAAATGGACTGATGTGAACAAAGGAAGTAGTTCGTAATGACATAAGTGTCAGCTGTTGATTCAGAGATGGCAGAAGTTCACTTGTTGAAATGTTTATATTGGCCCCGCACCCTGTCAGACATTTCTTTTAAGGAACAATGCTAGAGCAATGCACTTTAACCATATTTCATGTTGCTCCTGCTTGTAAGTTGTAAGTTGTCACTGAACCATCATGCACTTTTCTGATGCAGTGATCTTATTCAATATGAAAACATGAGTATAGACTTTCTTGTTTAGTATTTTCGGATTACTTTTCATTGTAAAATATTGACTACTGTTGGACACCTTAATAACTAAACATATTCTGACTGTTTTTTCCAATGATGTTGGACCAAAATAAACTGCATTTTCCTTGAAAGATTCTTGAAGCATAGTACTCACAATGGTAAATGATTTTATGTAGCTGTTCTACCACTTGACTACTGACTGAACTCAAAGCTCTTTATATTGGAATTATTCAATGAACACTTGTGAACAAATATGGGAGCAGCAACTGAGCTACTAACCTTTTGATCAGAAGGCTTTACTAACATTTTTACAAACATTGCCATGCACTTAACTCAACCTGAAGTCATTTGTAAATATTGCAAAATAAACTGAGTTGTTTACAGAAAGCACCTGCTGAATGAGGGCTGTTCTGATACAATGGTGTCAGGTTCATTGTTACATGAGGAAAACAGTGGCGTTTTTGTTTTTTTTATCACTGCAGTGAATGTCAATTTAATTGTCAATGAATTTATTGCCTGGTGTTTAGTTTTAATAATTTGTAATCTGCTTGTAACAGTTGGTTTAAAAGCATTCCCACTATTACTAAAGAGTCACTAGTTTATATTTTGTATGCATTCTGTTATTGTAAGACTATATCTTTATTGCTGGAAAAGTTTCTGGTTGCGACAGGAAGGGCCTAACCCCTGTGTTTTACTGTAACTGCTGTTGAAAAGCAGCTAGTCTAACGTAAAACTTTCTAATTCTATTCATGGAAATTGGATGTAACATTGAGTTGTCAGGTGAAGTTTGATGAATTCAAAGACTTCCTTATACCATGCACTTCACCCATTTTAATATTTGTTCTCATTTTGCTTACATCTATGCAAATACATATAAATATTATAGTAACACTGGTTGGTGGTCATACAGGCCTAATACACGTACGTCTATACATTAACTGGACCTATATTTAGGACTTTCAAGTCATGCCACAATGCACCAAGCCAGTTAAAACAAACAAGGAAATGTTGTTTGACAGGTAAGTTGGATTGTAAAAAAGCCAACCACTCTAACCAGTCCAACAACTTTTATATTGGGCACTTGTCACTAAACAACATCCTGTCTGTCCCGAGAATGAGAACTGGAGCAAGTAAGCAAGGGCTAAAAATCAAACTAATTTGAGCTTCGATTATAATGTACCCTGTATTTGGCACAAAAGTGAAGTGAGTGGCTACTTTCAAAACTGCACATTTATTTAACAGCACTTTTATCGCAAAGCAACACAAATGATCCTTTCTCTGTCCCAATCATTAAAGTGCATACAAAAATATTTACAAAATATTTTTTGGCAAGATTCCTCACAAGAAATACTATTTACAAAGTATCACTATAAAAAGCAATTTGGTACAAACGTCATCATTGCCTTCATTTTAATTTGAAAAACTCTCCTTCAAAATACGTTTTCTAAAAGACGTTGATCTTATGCTTTTCTATACTGGACTTTTCTGGCACGTTGGATAGCATTATTGGCAGTAAAAATATAAAACATTTGAGTTCACAATAGGCCTAATACGTTCAATCAAATACAAAAATGAATGACTGGCATGTTTTGTTACCATTGTCCAAGTCCACCTGTACCATCTGGATAAAGGGCTCAAAGGTCTGCGTCATATGGCCTGCCACGACTGTCCAGCGTGTTGACTGACGGCGCCACGCTCTTGGCTCTGGGGAAAGAAACGTCGTCATCCATGGACTCTTTGGAGTATGGCACGCTGCTAGCCTCGCTGCGTGGCCGGCTCAGGCTCGGCACGTCCATGCGTCTAGGTGGATTATTTTGGTGGTTGAACTTCGCCACTGCCCGGTCCATTCGAATCTCGCCTCTGTTTTTGCCCTTGCAGCAGCGGCATATGCCAATAAACATGACGAACCCCGCGAGTACTTCGAAAATGCCGCCGATGTACCCGAGAACGATGCTGTAACCCACGCGGATGTCGGGCGCAGGAGTGGTAGTATTGAGATCACCGATGATGTGCGTGTACCAAGCAATGGGGATGATGGTCATGACTCCAGAGCAGAAGATGAGAAGTCCTCCCAGGCCTGCAGCTGTCCAGTTGGGGGTGCTCTTCCAGCAGCGAACCCCAGGGATAGCTACGGCCAAACCTATGAGGGTGACCACCAGGGAAGCCACCATGAGCCCCTGTGCTACTTCAATGATCTGATTTTTGTAATACAGCGTGTCTGCTTGGCCGCAGTCGTTTCTGGTTGAGGACGTGGTGGAGGCGCAGATGTCCCAGATGCCCTGCATGAGGACGTAATCTGACGGCTGGTTACTGAAGCCGTGGAGCGTCCGCCAGTTTGGAGCGACAGTGGAGGTAAGGTCCAGTATCCAGCCGCACGGAGACAGGACCATGCCGAAGATGAGGATGCCCGGTGTCCGCTGAGACATGCGGATCCACTCCTGTACACGACGGTTAGGCATGTTGCTGCTTCTCTTACGATTTCCACCTCTACTGCCACTATGGATGTGTCCGTTTTGTCCCCCGTCCGCAGCTTTTTGACAGCTGCTACCTAAAAAACAAGTCTGACTGAAACCTGGGAAAGGGGGCGTGGCTTCACCTCTCTCAGTCCCCGAAAGGTGTGTCACGCACAGAAGCTATGCAGAAGAGAGTGAGAGAAAAAGGTTTCAATACCGGACAAGTATCCAGTCTATGTATTAAAATGTAGGTGTAAATTATATTCTTTATCATCTGGATCTCAGTTTGGGCCCAGTAGCCTATCAGCTGCTTTTGTGACAAATTTGGCGCGGTTGTTTTGAAATGAAATGTCAGGCTGGTTTTCTGTCACAGCTGTCAGGAATGCAGTTACGCTGGAATTCCTGTGCTTTGTTATAAATAGTTGTATTCACTTGGGTGGACAACTGAGTAATGACATAGCAGATTTTTAATTATCATGCGCGATGTGGCCTACCTGTAAACGTTTCTTTGAACTAACTTTTTCAGAATCTGATGGCACATAAACATTTTCTGCAACATTCAGTCCTGATTATTAGCCTAAATGTTTAGCCATTATATATATATATTTTTGTAACAGGCATGCAAAATATTCTTTACAGATCGTCTAATTAAGATACCACACATAATATCGTTTTTTACCAATATAAAACATTCATATAGCCCACTAACACTTTTATGACCTAATATAATGGGGGCAGTTTAACTTTTTTTATTTACGTAATTTCACAGGTGATTGGCATTAATCTTGTTTCCCTCTCTCAACAGCTGCATGGCCCTCACAAAAGCAATCAAACTACTTCAGAAGAGTTTCACCCAGACGTCCTGATGACCTCTTGTTTAGCTCATTAAAATATCAGTGTGCTTCTAATCTGAATTAGCATTGTGATCTATTTCCGTCCTACAACTTACTGCGAAGTTCAAAATATAAAATCTTTTATGTTGAATGAAGAACGGCTGGAAGAGCTACGAGAGGTATGCTGACCAACCTGACGACATTGCATTCTTATGACTAATCTTACAGGATAAAGGCTCTTTTGTAGGCCACTATAATTGATGAACTCTAACCAACTCCTCTAACAAAAACAACCCTTACATTTGGCACAGCAGTATTTATTCACACATAAAAGTGAAATATAGATAATTTTGTGCAAATCTCTAAAAACGTAACATTATATTAAAGGGGAACAATGTAAGTTTTGGAGGCAGGGTCTTCTATTCTGCATGGAGAGATTATTGTTTTGCCTGGAATGTTCCATAAACTGGTGTTAACCTTGACAATCCCCATAGAGACAATACCAAGTATTCATTATAGGGCCAGGCAATTAATCGAGAGACTGAGAGACTGTGAATCAGTGAAATCAATACTAATATCCATTTGTGTTTTTGAAAAGACTGAATAAAATAAAATTGAAAATTGATCAATATGAGGGGAAAAAAGTGATAATGTTTATATCATATTTTGGAACATCTAGGCCAAGCAAGTATTCACAAGAATAACACAAGAGAAAAAGGTGGCAGAATAGTTATATAGTGCACCTTTAAAATCTGCAATTGTATAGGCCTACATCATAAATAGAACACCTAAACATTCCAATAGAACCACAAAAATCAAAGTGCTTTATGTCTTCTCAGTCTGTCCACTCATACCCATTATTGTCCCATCACAGATCAGATTCATAGGGCTTGCGGATGACCCTGCTGTCCACTGACGGGGCTTCACTCTTGGCTCTGGGGAAAGACACATCTTCATAGTCCTTGGAGTACGCCACGCTACGGGGCTCACTGCGTGGCCTGCTCAGACTAGGCGCCTGCGATCGCCTTGGTAGGGGTCTCGGCCTGTTCGTTTGGTTCACAACTTGCTCCACGCGTATCTCCCCTCTGTTTTTCCCACCACAGCATCTGCATATGCCTATAAACATGACCAACCCAGCCAGCACCTCCATGATCCCGCCTATGTACCCCAAGACGATGCAGTAACCCACTTGTACAGTGACGCTAGGTGGCACCGACGTAATGTCTTTCAGGATGTGCGTGTACCAAGCAATGGGGATGATGGTCATGACCCCAGAGAGGAAGATGAGAAATCCTCCCACTCCTGCAAGCGTCCAGTTGGGGTCATCCCTCCAGCAACGGACCCCAGGGATAGCCACGGCCAAACCTATCAGCGTGACCACCAGGGAAGCCACCATCAACCCCCGTGCGACGTCTATGATCTGGTGGTTGAAGTAAGCCGTGTCCTGTTGGCCGCAGTCGTATGGATAGGAAGTGGTGGAGGTGGTGGTGCAGATGTCCCAGATGCCCTGCAGGACGGTGAATCCAGAAGCGCTGTTGGGGAGGTTGTGGAGGGTCCGCCAGTTCGGAGCCACAGTGGAGGTAAGGTCCAGGATCCACCCGCATGGAGACAGGACCATGCCGAAGATGAGGATGCCCGGAGTTCGCAGAGACTCACGGATCCACTCCTGAGTACCACGGTTTGGCATTCTGGCTCTCCTACTGTTACTGTCTGTGTGTCTGTTTTGACCAGACAGTAGCGGTGCCAACAAACTAGTCTGACTGAAACCATGAGAAGGGGTGTGGCACTACGTCTGTCTCAGTCCCCAAATAGGACAGGTGCGTCATATCCGTACTGCACGTGAAGCAGGAGCGAGAGAGTGGGAGGGAGAGAGGACGTTTCGACTCTAACATCAAAGTCAAAACAAAATAGGGATTCTATGTAACTTAAAGGTGTGCTATGTAACTTTTCTGATGAAGGATCAGCTACCTGCTTAACTCCATCATTGTAATGTTCCACAGTATGACATTAAAGTTAGTTATCTTGAATTAATTCATTAGATGTGTTTTCATTTCTCAAAAATACATTGCACGAATTTACATTCTTACTGTGAGCGGGGTCAACTCTCCACAGACGTGAGCTGGAACTTGCCATCACCTGCTTGTCTCCATGGACATATATAGGTTTTTTGCCATACAGTGTGGAACATTCCAGACAAAGCATTCACATCTCCATGGAGACAAGCAGGTGGCAGACCATCCATCTGAAAAGTTACATAAGCCTCGTTTCCATAGGGCCGGTACGGGGCGGTACGGTCTGGACGCTGAGTGTTTCCACGGCATAAAGCGGTCTGTACCGCCCCCTTTTAGTGGTCCAAAGCGGACTGCTAGAGGTACTACCTTCCAAAGGGGTCTGGAACACTTGTGAACTGGAACCGGCTCACGGGGGTCAGTGCCCCAGCGCAGTCATTGGAGGACCAGCAGCAACTCCAGCCAAGTTGCATTTCCATGCGCCGGGTACAGCTCCAGGTCCAGGGGCAGAGCTCTGCTACATGAACAACATGACATCACCTCAACATAACTAGTATTAACGTAATAAATAAAATCTAAATCATACCTGAATTATACTCTCATAAGGGTGATCTCAACGAATCACAAAAAAACATTTAGTATTCCAAGTTTGTGGCCCTGTAAGATGAGGCTAAAGTGAAAGCTAGCACAAACACTAAACTAATTCCGGTTTATTGTCAGTTTTTTGCATTTATTCATTTATCTGCACCTCTACGCTGCATTTAACCCCTCTTTATTTAATGCATTGAGATTTGCTAGTGCTAGTTGCATTATATACTGCAAATGTAATATTTTTTATCTTGACAGGAGCAAAGCACCTTTAAATCCACAGTGCCAGTATGTAACTTTTTAGCCAAAAATAGACTATGATAAAATCATGTTTCTTCATTCATTTTTGTTGTGTCTATTGCCCTGTAAAGACCTACAAAAACATGCATCCTTACTCAGTCTGAGTGGGCTTGTATCTCCACAAACATGACTCTTATTTGGCCTGGAGGAGGGCCTTCTCCTGCTTGTTTCTATGGAAACGTTCCTTTGGCTATAATCTTTCGCAGTAGGGCTTAAAACTGTATCTATTTCCATGCAAAATGTTCCAAGTATGGTTTTAACTTTTTATGTCCATGGAATCATGCAGGTGGTCATGTAGGCCTCCTCCAAAAAGGTGCATACCTTTGAGTAAATTATCTTCAAATAAATGAAATAGTCTGTATCTTCAATTAGCACCATTTAATAATTACTACACCTTAATTAGCCTTAATAAAGCGTGAACAAAGACTTAACTACTTAATTAATACCGTAACCCTAACTCCTAAATTTACCCTATATTAAATAGTTATTAAGCCTGAGTCATTCTTAATAAATAATTTGTTCATTAGGGATTAAGTATTTTTTCATGCTTTATTAACGCTATTAAAAGTGTTATTAGTTATTAGAAAATGTTACCCTTTTATCTTCTTATTATAATTTTTGGTATTAACGCTATTAAAAGTGTTATTAGTTTTAATGTTTTAATGATTAGTACACTATTTTATTCAATCTTTTGGGAAACAATTAGTCGTATTTTGAAACCACCACAGTTGTTCAGTTAGAATTGCCCAAATAATTTCTAGTATTTGAACTGAAAGTCACATATTTATTTGGGACACGTACCAAAGTTAGCCTTTTGTGTTTTATATTAAATATTTCTCAAACTGATTGTATCGGAGATGTCTCTGGTTTGAAAAATGTGAGAACAGTTTTGGTTAGACCTGGAATGTAGTTGCGCAGGAGTCAACACATATACACGATCTTAAAATATTCATTTCCTCAGGGTTTCCTCTCCAGCTTGTACAATTGGGTAAAAGGTAATTCACAAGTCTGAATGATCATAATTAACTTACAATTATCCAGGACATCTCGTCTTAGCTAAAAAAAAATATTTGTTTAGGTCAAAAGGATGCATGTTGTTATGTTATTCTAAGTATTAATATCCATTGGGCTCAATTCTTAATGCAAAATCGACTTTACTGAGCTTTACACCTTGTCATAATGACTTACCTGACAACTAGTTTACTCAAAGTTGTATTTTGATTGATTCATGCATGTTTGAGTAATACTGTATTGTCCTGCATTTGAGGTTTGAGTGCTCTGAAAAATCTTGTTTTCATCCATTGCCTATCTCCGCCCACATTTTGGTACTTGGGATTGTGATTGTGATTATTTGAAAAATAAGACTCATAGGGTTCAGAATCACATCTCCATGTTGAACAGAAAGTCAAAGCTTCCATTTTTATTATTAAACCATTTTAGAAGAAAAGTAAAAATGATATCCTGTACTAAAAATTCAATACTGGCCATAATATGTTTTCTTTAAAAACAAAACTTCAACTTCAAATCAGATTCAGCAGTCAAACCGTTTCAGAGGACCGGACTGTCTCCAAATAGGTTAGCTTCATATGAGTGATCAAAGATGGGCCTAAGCTATCGCCCATTGAGACTGGTCATTATTAGCATGCAGAATAGGCTTATCCCTTTTCAGCTTTTCAATAATTTCGAATATCTTTTTCTGGTTTACGTTTGAGTTTCAGTGAAACTTGCTGATAATAACTAAAGTGGTCAATGGGTTTATTTGGTTCAGTTCAGTTTTCTCATTATAAGCTTTGACACAAAATGCAAGGAACTGCAAGAGAAACTATGAGGGCAATGTAAACCAACCCAACATGACTTTGCATAC
The DNA here is from genome assembly GCA_000787095.1 of Periophthalmodon schlosseri. Lineage (NCBI taxonomy): Eukaryota > Metazoa > Chordata > Actinopteri > Gobiiformes > Gobiidae > Periophthalmodon > Periophthalmodon schlosseri. The sequence continues at coordinate 19,030 of JACM01070487.1, read as the reverse complement.
TCTGCACATGACGTAGGGCTGTAGTGAAATCATGTCTATGGCAGCAGCTACACTGTGAACACCAGAGAAACCTATAGGCCAGTACAAGCACTAAAGCATTTAATACCCATGAATTAGTTTGAATTATGGTATATATTTAGGTAGTCTCAGTGGAACTCCAAAACATATGGCAGTAAGGCTGTATGTGGTGGATACCTCTGCAACTTACTGAGACTGGGTTTAATTAGGTCTATTGTTTGAAATAATCTGGATACTTACTTACTCAAAAACAAAAGCATGCCATATTCACATTAACAGGCCAGTCACACTGATCATAGTCAGAGTAAGAAAAAAGTCCTATAGTGAAACTGTGGCAAAAACTGGCATTTAAGGAGTTACTAAATGATGGTCATTTATAATCCCAAAATGTCATTGTAAAGAGAATGCCTTCACATAAAAGTCACTAGAAGTAATAGTAATAGTGTCAGTAGTATCTTTATGAAGCTTTAGCATATAGCTTTTGTACATAACCATAGTCAAGTTATTCATCTTGATTTGTGAGTGTATATTTTTATTCTTCTTCTGTTCTTGTACTTTAAGTTGCAACACTGAAATTTTCCCAGTGGGGAAAATAAAGATGCTCTTATCTTATTTAGCATCAACTGTGCACAATGGAGGGTTCAAGTTCCCCATCCACTATGATGCTCCATAATTTCCCTAAGCTTATCTTTTAGTTTGTCTCAAGTTGTGGATTTCAGATGCATGACTCCTTCATGTTTTGAAAGACAGTTGGTCCAAAAGAAATGTTATTTTGAAAATGCAGAATTGCCATGGCTAGACACTATTTCATACCCTTTGCTCTCTGATAATAAATGCAATATATTTGCAAATGAATGTTGCAGTACTCTGCAGACCTGTGTGTCGCGTGTCTTGTATTCATTCTCGAGTACCACCAAAAGGGGGCACTGCTCCACTGTTTATTTGGTTACCAAACTCTGGAACGCAAAAGCAAAGGTATTTTGGAGGTATTATTGACAGTTTTTCTTAAATTGGAGTCATTTGATAATGTTTTAGTGGACGTGTGCCGCAGCAGTTTTTTAACAACAAAAGTGTCCCGGGACTCAAAAATCCTAAATGAATAGAACAGTCCCACAGTGGAAGACATGCAAGAGTTAAAGTCACACTTTCTCCAACCAGAGGAGACACACATACACGCGCACACGCGCAGACACACACACATTCTTGAGTGTCATCAAAAGGGGGCGCTCTTTCACTTCATTTTAGCTAATCTCTGATTTTAGATCTATTAAACATTATCAGGTGTGACTACAAAAGGCAGAAGAGGATGTAGCCTTTCGTTTTGGACATTAAAATGCGTAGGCTATTGGTCCATATAAAATTCAATAGTCTATTTTGTTTCCTCACGCGACAGCTGCACAGTTGGGTCACTTTCCAGAGAGAACAGATTGACCGACACCCCATAAAACAAAAAAAAAATGCCACAAGAATTAGGCAAAAGTTGTTATGATTTGTGCGTCATTCTACAGTATTTTCGGAGCTAATGCGTGACAGGCCGTGTGTAATCTGACAGCGAGAGCAGCAGAGCATCATCTGTCTGCACGACTTAGCTCGAGCGGAAGTGTGCCCAGCGCACAGGAAGCTGTCAGTGTTGTTGTTGCCAGTGGGACTGTTGTGTTGTGGAAATGGCGACGCCTCGTCGCTCTTCTCAGCAGCAGCAGCCAAATTTGGGGCTGTCAACCCCGTCCCGCAGCACCTCTCTCCCGGTCACTCCTCCGGTCTCCCCGCCGCCAGTAGCCGATCATGCTGGCTCAGGCGCGCAGGGAGCGGTGGATAACCGGGCGGACGGTGAAGTGAGTCCGGCCTCTCCCAGCAGCCCCGCGCTGGCCCTCTCCAGCAGCAGCTTCAGTAGCAGCACCGTGAGCAGCACTAGCTCCCCCAGTACCACCGAGAGCAGCGCCACCAGCGCCGTGTCCTCCCCGGACTCAGGGAGCGGTGCTGCGGGGAGCAGCGGTGTCAGTGGTGCCAGTGGTGCCAGTGCAAATGGGGCTTTTCGGGAGCTGTTTGAAGCCTGTCGGAACGGGGACGTGTCCAGGGTGAAGAAGCTGGTGGATGCAGTGAACGTGAACGCCAAAGACATGGCAGGACGTAAATCTACTCCTCTGCACTTTGCAGCTGGTAAGACAAACAGCAGCTTTACTTTAATCTGTTTATACTTCTGTTTGTTAATAGGTTTTGTGATAGACGTGCATATGTCTTATGTCCAACCTACCATTTGTTCGACTCTCACAACACAACAGTGAAATATGGGGATGGATGTTGTTGAAACCGATTTTTGATTATTTTCAGGCAAACTCAAAAATATTATTGTGTTGTGTAGGACAGACATAAATAGCTATAGGCCTAATGCAGCCTACTTAATTAACAAATAGTAGCCTGTTCTGATCCTTTCATTCTTTGACTACTTTCATCCTAGGCTTCGGGAGGAAAGATGTAGTGGACCACTTACTTCAGACAGGGGCCAATGTCCATGCTCGGGACGATGGAGGCCTCATCCCACTTCATAATGCCTGCTCCTTTGGACACTCAGAAGTAAGACTGTAATAATATCACTTTATCTGCATAATTGTAAAGTTTGTTTTTGGTAGGGCTTTTCTAACTACTTGCGCCACCACAGTCTCAGTATTTCCATTGACAATGATAAAAACTGCACTGTCATTGACAATGGTAAAAAAAAAAATCAGCTTTAGCAAAAGATGATAGAATTCGTCAAATGTTTCGCACTCATCCAAGCTTCTTCAGTTCTGGCACAGCGCTAAGGGACTCGGACTCCCTATATTATATATACTACTTAGTCTTATGAAAGCGGTACCAGCTAAATTTGACACCTTAAACCAGCCCATTTTCCAGTGCCTTATTTGTTTTTTGTGGGAGTGAGCAGACCAACAGCAGGTGATCCTCACGCACTTGCTCTGTGCTTGTCAGGTGGTGTCCTTGTTGCTGTGTCAGGGTGCTGACCCCAATGCAAGAGACAACTGGAACTACACTCCACTACACGAGGCGGCCATCAAGGGCAAGATAGACGTCTGTATTGGTGAGTGCAAAACACAGACCCGGACCTGTACTTGGACATATTATACAAAAAAACTTTAGTGAGCTTTTTACAATGGTATTGGTGGTTTTCAGAGTCTAAAATGTGATGTCATACTGCTAGATGGGGCAAGAGCTGTTTTTTTCCTATTGCATTGATTACATTATACTTTGCCATGAAACATTCATGGAAAAGTAAATTTGTAAATCTGATCTCTTCTGCATATTTCAACAAAAATCAGCATTTTAATTCAATATAATTTTAGCTGCCCCCATCTGTATTAAATATTAATCACTTACAGAATATTGTGGTTTAATCTGAAACCCAGCAATACCTTGTTTTCTCATCAGAAACTGGATATTTTCCATCATTCACAAAAATTTCAATAATCCTCAATCAGAAAAAAATACATTTAGCAAAAATTTGTATAGTTAAATTCCTAACTATATACTATATACACATATTTTAAACCATCACTGGACTTGTTCTGGGCATTACTGCAATTAACATTTATTATGGATGCGTGGATATATTTGCCTGTTGGTCCTGTTGCTAAATCGCTATTTTTTATTTTTTATTTTTTTTGCATTTCATTCCTTCTGCTGTCATCGTCAAAGTGCAAAACATAGCTTGCTCTGTGCTGTATTACTTTCCATTAGCAGTGCAGAAAATTACTTCAGTTCACAAATCCTGTTACACGAGAGTCATTTCTGTGACTCCAAAACATTTATTGCTTTCTCTTCCAAAGTGTGACCCCTCCACCAACCTGATTTTAATTTAAGTGAAACAGCCGAGAGCCGAGAGAGAGCAGCTGCAGTGTCCTCCTCCATGGAAAGAAATCTCTGAGGCACTCTTGGGTGGTAGCACAAAAAGCGTGTGAGATATGACTTGTTGGATGATCATCTGGAATTTAGATTGGCTGACACTATGTAGTGGTTCACAAGTGAAAGAGAAGCAAGGAGGATAAGTGTTTTTCTAACCTATAGAGGGCCTTGAGTGCACCATTTTTTCACCTTCTTTCACCTTTTTTCACTTTTACTGAATAAAATTCCTAGGGCATTAGGGCATTACCCACAGGCGTATGGAGGAGTTCTGGCTAGACATACCTTTGCTTATTTACTGTACATTTTATTTTACATGCACATTTTTGTTTGCATCCTATTTCTTTTGCATCAATATGATGACATGAACCATAGAAACAATACATTATATATAAGAGTATCGTGATTTGACTTGATTTGATTTTATCAGTTGCTCGTGACTCCCATCTAGTGGTTCAGATTATTATATATCTAAACATTAGCCTTTTTTTTACCCCATTGTTTACAAAAGAATTAGTCATAACTAACTGTTATCTCTGCCCACCCACTCTCTTCTCACTCTTGATTTTGAAGACAGGCTGTTGCTTCCATGTAGTTTTCATCCACGAAAGTGCTGTTGAAGGGGCTGTACACATGTTTTTTAAAAAAGCGGTTATTAATACATCATGGTGAATATGTTAGGAGTGCACAAGGAAAACTGAGGCAAAACTTTGGATGACTGAACTTTTAAAATGATCTTTTTTCACATTTTTAAGAGAGTAAAAGGTAGAGCACCTTTTTAATAGTGCATGTGATATCAGTCAGTCTAATTAGGCCTGTCACGATAACTAATTTTGAAGTACGATATATTGGTGAAGGAAATATTGACAATAAACGATAATATTCAATGCTATTATGCCACTGACACGACCACCCTAAAGCAGGATTTCCCCCAAAAAACTATTCTATATGTGCAGTATTTTAATGAACATGCTGCAATATATCAATGAAACACTTAATGAGTCATAAAAGTCATTTAATCAACCCATTACTGCTCAAATCTTCAGAAAAGTAAAAAAAATAAGAAAAAAGTTCCCCACTAGTACAAAGAAAAAGTGCCGATGATAAATATTGACCCCCAAAAATAATTGTTCCATCTATCATATATTGAACACATAGTCGATCTTGTAATTATCTAAGTCTAATTTTGTTTTACTTTTTCCACACAAATACATGCTTTTATAACACACGCCATGGTTACAATAGAATTTAACTAAAAGAAGAAGTCTTTTAGTTAGACTAAAAGTCAGATGCCCTTGGATGACTAGAGATTGTAGAAATTGGAGTGTCTCTTTTTAGCTGTCACTACTGGATTGATCATTTTTTGGCTCTGTGCGCTTTTGGCCCGTTTGCAGCAAATTTGCGTCATGTTCCTTTACAGTCTTCACCAATTGTATTTTCACAAAAATAAGGAAGCACTCCAAGTTATGGCCTGACTCTGTGCAGAGATAAAGCATAAATATATTGTTAGGAAGTATTTTCTGAAAACTGTGTAGAGTGAATTGGTTTTCTGATAGGACCAAATTTACCTAAAATAGTACATTCACTTTTGAAGGTGACACAGTGCTTTTTATGGCAGCGCAGTGAACAGAGTAGAGCTACTTTCTTAACAGTTGACAGGAGAATGGATGTTTAAGTGCAGTCAAGCCTCCCGTGGAGAGGCATTAGCATAGTGTAGTCCAGCTGACATGTTTTTATAGTACTGCGGTACTGTAGCACAAGATCTTGCAAGTTTTATTACAAGCATTGGTTAAATAAATAAATTCTTCAGTTACGGCAGCAATATAAAAAAAGCTGAAATTGGGAACTGAAACGCCTAATTATGTAAAAATCTCATCTCGTCTCATTCTCGTGAACCCAATCTTAAGTCGCATGTTGTTGGAAATGTATTGTCCTATCCCTACTGTCTTAGCAAAGCATTAGAAGTCACATGATCTCCGTGCGCTCCCTGTCATCCTTCCAGGTTTGGGATTTAGAGGCAAATCTGACAGGAAGAGGAGTCAAATCATGCTTAAATCCACTGAGTGTAACTAAACATGCGGCCCCTTACTCTGCTGCCCCCACAAGCTCCGGAAGAAATTAATCTTTCATTACCAAGCCCCAGTTTTAGAGCTCAAAGTCAGGAAAGCATCAGATAAACAACCTTCAAATAAGAGGATCTGAGAAATCACTGCGCAACAATTGGCTCAGAGGTTAAGAAGTTCATTGAAATGCCATCTGTATGTGTCAGTATCAGTGGACCAGTTTACATTTCAAAATAATAATTTGATAATCGTGTATTTTTGTATCATCAGTGTCACTATTGATGAGTCAAATGTAGAAAAACAACGTCAATGCCAGTGAAATTCACAAGGAATGGACTGTTTTGCTGTAGCAGACTGTTAATACATTTTGGCTGGTTGTAAATTTTTAGAAAACATCTTTAAAGAGGGTGTTATTTTGTGTGCTTTTAATTTCTATGTGCTATTAATTTCTAACAAGTACCATATTTAGATCACCATGTTACCTTTTCTTGTTTTGAAAATTCTATATTTGCCGAAAACAGCGTATTAACATGTTTTATAAGTTTTACTTTTGTGTTTGACGCTCTGAGTCTCCCGTCCCTTTGCTATCCGCACTAAGTCACTCCCCCTACAAGGTGCTATCACAACACAATCGGCGTGCGTTCCGCTAATGAAACTACTGCACATCACATCAGGTTTGTCAAGTTGGTGTGTACAGTTTTGTATCATGCTTTGTATATTTATGAAGAATTGTTGTGGTGTGGTGGTGTGCATGGATGACATAGGCTTGTGGATGACATAGGCTTGTGGATGACATAGGCTTGTGGGCTGAGCATTGGACAGAATCTCATAGCTAACCGTAGGAGAGTTCGAATAAGGCCCAGGAGAAATCGCTAAATTACTCAAACATGCATGGACGACATCTAAAACCTCTTCAGACATGTTTTTAATGGGGGAACAACGTTATAACATGGTAGAAAGCTAAAAAAAAAGGTTGATTTTGCATATTACCCCCTCTAATCCTTTTTTCTGTGACCAAAAGTAGTGCTAAAAGCTGTCAAAAGAGAATATAGGAGAATATTTCATAAAGGTAAAGTAATAAAAGTTATCCTCCATTTTATATTACAGTAGGTTCTACTATGTGCTCCAATTCTATTGTACTTGCAGCCTTGACAAGTGTAGCTTAACAGAAATGTATAATCACTACTACTGCCATGAAGGATAGTTTTCTCCCCTACATCATTTGCCAAAACAATTTTCTACATGGGTCTTATGTAGCGCCAAAGTGTGTCTTTTCTATGTTTTGAAATGAGACCTAAATTGTGTTGGCTGTTTAAAAGGTCTTTAGTTTTACAATGAACACGTTGAAACACCTCCGGTAGTGAAAAACTTGGAAAACAATTTAGGAATTGTTAGTATTTCATATAGGGATGTGGCTAAGCTGTTTTTCTTTTTTCTTTTTCTTTTTTTGTTGGTGTAAGCTGGTGTGAGGAGTTTGTGTGCGTCAGCGTCCGATCTGAAGCTCACTATACACTTTGCATACCAATGTGTTCTCTTCTCTCCACCAAACAGAGCAGGGAGCCGAATTGAAAGTGTAGATAAACAGAAGACATTTCAATTATTACATTAGTTTGGTTAGAATAGCAGATACATTACAGCTAAACAACACTGTAGCAGTACTGGACAATATGGTGATACTGAAAATGAAATCTTGATCTCATTCCTGTGATAATATGCTGTTTTGGTGGTGTTGTCATATTGTGATCATATCTAATTTTATCTTAAATAAAACTCTATGCTCAAACAAACATCACACTTCCTATTGGTCAGCCTCAGCAGTGCCCTGAGTGAGTGACAGGTGGATTTAACCAACTGCGATGAAGTGTGACTTTCAAATGAAGCAGATGACTTTAGTTACCTATTCAAGGCAATAAAAAGAAGAGTCTTCATTAATTGCGATAAATTAAATAAATTGTGATCTGCCTTCAAGAAAATCATTATAAATCGTTAAGGCCTATTGCTCACTCGGACCAACAACAAACTATTCACTGCAATCTTAATGCTGGTCAGAAAAATTAGATATTTTCCCCAAATCGTTCAGCCTTATTTTCCACCCCTATTTTTCAAGTCATAATCATGGGACTAGCGCATGACTGAATCTTATATTCAATAAAAAAGCATTTTTTTCATTGTGTTTTGGAAGTTGTTCTCACAATTGGATTGAGTATCACGCCATTATCTAACTATTTTTCCTTTTAAAATCCGTCTGTGCCTTGTCGACCTCCACCTTAAGGTTACATGCAGTTTAAAGTTCAGTCCGTTTATCACCAGACTAAACCAGCTATTTGAATGCAGCGCTTGCATGTCCCAGACTCCCTGATAGAGAGACGACAGCCAGCGTGTTGACATTAGTGCCCTAGATGGAGCTCATTTAGAACAGAAGTGAGCTTGGGCACACTTTGTTATTCTGCTCATACCTGTTCGCTGTGACCCTCCCCTCTGCTCTCTCTCTCCTCTCCTCCCTCTCTCCCCTCTCTCTTCTCTCTGCATCGCTCAGTCAGTCGGAGAGACGCGAGTCTCTCCTAACACTGGCAGCCTGGTTCTTTGCCGCTCCGCTCGCTTCATCCCTCCAGTCTGTTGTTTTGCTTTCATTTTCCCCCCGCTATGCTCCCTGTTGTTGAACCTGATCATAATGCGATTTAAGCGGCTCATATCTCCACTGCTCCGCCGTGGTGTGTAGCGGAGGCAGCCACTCGCTCCTGTCTTGGCATGTCTGTTTACATCAGCAGCGTGGCAGGCAGGGCAGGGAGCAGCGCTAGTGCCGAGGAGCAGGAGGAGGAGCGGGACAAAGACAGTGCAGATGTGGAGAGGGAAGGAGGTCAAGGCAAAGCGGTGGTGGCGGGCTATGCGCGGAGCAGCAGGACGGCAGCGTGCAGAGGAGTTTGTGTGTCCATACAAGAGCTCAGCTACTGTCTGTGTCTGCCCTGTTGTTGTACAGTGCTGCTGCAGCATGGAGCCGACCCCAGCATCCGCAACACGGACGGGAAGTCTGCGCTGGACCTGGCCGAACCCTCCGCCAAGGCTGTGCTCACAGGTCAGTGCTCCTCTCAATCTCATATGGAAGTCCGTGTCTGTTTGTTTGTGCATGTGTGTCTGTGTCAAAACTACATGTGACTTTCCCTTTAGTGGACACTGAGTAGGTAAAATTTAATAACATTGCATACATTGTTCTGAACATATGCAACAGAGTATCTGGTATATTGAAACAATTAAAAATGACAGTAAAAAGAGCTGATTAAAAATAAAAATGAACAGAAACATCAGTATAATCTCCCAAACAAAGGCATAAAGTCATTTTTCTGTGCTTTTTCCCTCAATTTTGTGCTCCATTCAAGTTTTGTGCGATACTCGATCCTCCACCAGGACATTTACAGGCACATTTTAGCACATTCCTGACGCATTGTTAGAAGACTTATTGTGCTCGTGTCTGCTATATAGTTATACGACACCCGTGGACCATTATGGTTTAATTTTGACATTTTAAATTGCAATATTCATCTAAAATGACTTAATAAAAGAAACAAGTCCGCTGTCTTCCGCGTCAGAAAACTGCAGTGCCCAATGGAAGCTGGCATCGCCATAAACGTCAACACCTTCAATGGACAGCTGCACATCACACTAGAGAGCTGCAATTTTTTTTCATTAGTACCAAAATGACTACGCAACACTGCTGAATCCTACGAATATCACCGATTAAGAAAATAAAATTGAAGAACAAAGTAAGTACAGAGCAGTGGGTGTATACCCGCGGCTGTGATTGGTAACATGGCGTCTTGAAAATAAGCGATTTAAAGACTGCTCAAACATGCATGACTCACTCCAAATACAACAAAAAAAATAGAGATATACATTTTTGTCAATCTCGCCCACCCCTAGCTCTGAATAAGCTTTTCAAACTGAGTGAGAGTTGATTTATAATAACAAGTATGAATAAGCAGATGTGTTTGATGTGAATGAACATGCGTTTTTTTTGTTTTGAATGAGCTGCTACATGGTGTTTTCATAGGGGCAGACAATAGAACATAGTGTGTCGATTACAAAATGCTCTTCAGTTCTTTTTTGTATAGTGGATTAAGAATGGAGAGTGCTAGGAACTGTAAGTGATCAACCCAAAATTGTTACCTAACTGCAAAAGATTTTCAACAGAAGAACAGAACAGACTTTTATAATGCATGTTGAGAAAAAGCTATTGCCAGTCAGTCCACCTAATTTGTCAACTCATTGAATAGAGAAATAATAACACATTTACAAACCATTTACCTACAAATTTGCATATACTCTCATTCATTGATTTGTAAAATAACAACATAATAATATCCATTTTACCCAAAACATTATACAGTTGCTTGAATTGGAGATAATCCAGACACACATCTTTTCTCCAGGAGAGTTTGTGGAGCTGGCTGGCAACACTACAAATTCATTACCAGATTTCCAGCGCTGAATATCCTTGCTGGCTTCATAAAAACTCAGATGCCCAGATGTCTAGCAAACGATAAGTGATTGAAAACCTGCACAAACACTTTACTCACAACTTCCCCACACCGTGTTCCCACCTCGGCGTCCAATCTCGAGTCAGTCCAAGGCTGCGGGCACCTTTTCCCCGTCCATCTATCTCATTTTGCAGCTCTTTTACTCCGGCCTGTGCACTACATCAGTTATTTTTTTCATTTCGTGCACTTCTCCAAGGCTGTAGCCAGGGGTCATAAGTGTTTGCGTCCATGGCTCTACATTTTTATTTTTTTCTTGTAACCAGGGCTGAACTCATTGATCATCTGCTCATAAGAAGTTGCCTCAGTGTTGGCCTCTTTGGACTGCGTGTCCCTTTCTGTGCTTTCTGTGTTTTATTTCTCCTTTAACTTCAATTTGGTGTCACTCACTTCAAGAACTGGAAACGTATTGTAGCGAAAAGAAAAAAATGTGCTCTGGAAGTCTATCCATGGGTTTCAGAATGGTAAGAAATTAGGACTGATGTCATAGTGATGGACAATTTGATACAAAATAATATATCTTTTGAATGGGAAAAGTTTTTAAAATGTTGCATTTAACAGGAAGCTGAAACCCATGAATACCCAGATACTAATCCATACTAAATCTAGTATCAAAACTAGATAGACATTTGAACAAGCATCAATGCTGAAAAAAATGACTCAAAATTACACCTTTTTGGTCTAGTTTAGCATGGTTGATCTATAACTAGTATAAAACCACATAGTAATTCGTAGGTTTCAGCTTCCTTCAACAGTTTTTTCTCATTCCCAAAGAGGTAATATTTTGTTTTAAAGAGGGGGTATTATGCAAAAATGTTTTTTTTTTAGCTTTCCACCATGTTATAACATTGTTCCCTCATCAAAAACATGCCTGAAGAGGTTCTAGATGTCATCCATAATTTCACGATCTCTTCTGGGCCCTATTCAAACCCTCTTTATGGTTAGCTATAAGATTCTGTGCAATGCTCAGCCCACAAGTCTACGTCATCCATGCTCCCACGCGACTATTCTCCATAAATATACTAAAGCGTGATACAAAACTGTACACAACTTGACAAACCCGATGCGATGTTCAGTATTTTCATCAGCAGGACGCACACACAGGATAGCACTCTTAAGGGGGTGTGACTTAGTGCAGAGAGCAAAGGGAGGGGAGACTCAGAATGATAAAAACAAAAGTGAATATGTTGTTTTCAGCAAATATAGCATTTTCAAAACAATAAAACAATAACATGGTGATCTAAATATGTTATGCGTTAGCAGTTAATACCCTCATCTTTAAATTGTTAATTGTGTTGGCAACCCATGGATAATTTATTCTGAGTTTAAAATTACATTCTGTTGTCTAAGAATAGAGTTTTTTATGTGTGGTATCAAAATCTGTATTGAGACTTTCCCCCTACAGTTATGCCAAACAACAGGCACTTTGAATTGGTGCTATGCTAGCAAATGTTCTTTTTGACAATATATTATTTCACTATCAGGTTAATGACTAGGGTTAGGGCATTGGGACAGGCTTAGAAACTGGGTCATGAGGGAAAAAATGTAAAATGAAGTTAGACATTTTTGTATCGTTACAACACAGACAATAAATGGTGGTGGCCCGTTTTGGTAATTCAAGGAAATGGTGTCACCTAGGCAGTCACTGAGTGAAGTTTTTCATTTAATTTATCCAACTTTATTTAAACAGCCTACAGCGAGCCAATTACCAATTTAGTGTTTTGAGTAGCATTTTCACTATCTTGAAGGAGTCATATTTTGAACCAGCATGATTTATTAATTCAGTTAGACAGCTCTGAAGTTATGAATAAAACATTTTAAGGCACACGCTGGGAGCTGAAAAAAATCTGACCTTGGGCCTTGATTTGCCCTGGTACGAGACTTGCATTTGGCCAGATGGGAGTATAATGATTTTTGCACTGTAACAGTTACTGTAGGAGTAGGTGGCTTTATGTTATTCATAGTGTCTCATTTCAAAGATTTCTTTCTATGTATAGTTGTTTATCATTATCTCTGACACAACATGTTTTTTTGCATAATGTGTGTTTTAAGGTGAAGGTAAACTTTATTGTTCCCATTAGGAAAATTGTCCTCTGCATTTGAACCATAGCTCAATGCCGCTGGGGCATCTCCTCAGGAGCAGTGAGCACCGCAGCACACTTACCTCCCTGATCTCGCTGCTAGGCTTGGTCAGGACTACCTTAGCTGGAGGAGGACCTATTCTGCTTGTTTTGGGTTGATGGGGGAAACCAGAAGGGCCAGAAGGAAAACCACCCAAACACGGGACAACATACAAACTCCGCACAGAAAGGCCTGGGACAATAAGCTCTTTGACTTTTTGTCCATGTGGCAAATTACTTTCACAACAGCAGTTAACTGATGAAGTTGAATACACCTGATTCCTGATTGTCTTGTCTGTGAAATCGTTCTAAACCAAGGAGGTACAGGCCCAGTGCCTTCTACCCCAGCATTGTGATTGGACCCTTTCAGTGTAAGTTGAGTCACAGTGCGCTGCCTGCATACGCTGATGACATGGAAGAAGAGAAAGTACAGCAGCCTGGAAAATGCCTGCAATGTCAGATGTGGTAAACACATGAGGGGCATCAGTTGCTTTGTACCAGCAATATGAAGTTGCATATATAAACTAAAACTTGGAAAGTATATCCAGGTTTTTGAGTTTAATTTGTCTGGGCAGTCTTTTTGTCACAGTTTTAAAGAACACGTATGATGTCAAATTTCCTTTTTCGAGCATGATAGAATATTGTTCCCTCATTACAAACATATCTGAGGTTGTATTTCAGGTTACTCAGGCTGGTTTCAGTAATGCTCTGTAAAAAGTCCTTTGCCTCTGAGCGTCAGAAAACAATTGCAGGGATTGTGATGTCATAGGTAGAGACCCTGCACACTTTTCCAGTCCATAAACGCCAAACACATTTTAAGCCTTTCTGCCGTCAAAACGCGTTCATTAGTGCATGATTACATCAACATAACGGGTATGTTCCTCATTACCTAGTTTAATGGTTTTCCACATGGTAAATTTCTCTGCTGCCAGTAGATGGCGAGCTGTACCAGATCAGACTATGGGAAGCATTGAAGCTGTGAGATTATTTAGTTTATTATTTCATGTTTTAAATCATGAAATGTCAAAGCAATGATAGAGAATGTTTAGAAGGAAATTAAACAACATAATAAGCATAAAATTTGTTCTTTAACCCATTATAGACAATGGTTTACTATGTTAACTTAACTCTACCTCACAACAATTACCAAATCATCACAGTATGTAATTGTACACATTAAAGTCAGGCTCTTGTCACAGTGAGGTTGACCTTGATAAATGTTAATCGAGATTACATTTCCCACTGAATACATGGTTATTTTTCAAGTTTCCTTACATCATACAATTATATATTATCTTGAGTTTTGAGACTAAGAGTTTGCAAAAAGAGGCCTTGTCAGTGTGCCCTGCAAATCACTGAAGAGTTTTAGTGGCCGACATGGGACACTAAAAGTTTGCCGACTAATTATCTCAAGTTTTGTCGTTACAAGCTCTTTTACACCAAATTGGTCTGGTGCAGACCTTGGGGACACCAGGCTTGGATTAATTAAAAATATATTTCTGTAGAGTGGTACAAATTGGTTGTTGGTCTCATATAACTGAACTTTTTTCATAGGTCGAGCAAGAACTTTAATATTATGGAATTTTGTATTCATGGAATCACACATTTGCTGTTGATTTCTTTTATGAAATACATACGTGATTTCTGTCCATTATATCCCACAGATCATTTCTCCAACCTTCAATGTTCAATAGTATCTCTGTGTGAATTTAATTTTCAGTTTTGTCTTGACAAGAGTAGCACCTAGTTGTTGTGTTATGGGAACCTGTCTGTGTACCTCATCTACATTCAGATTCAGAGACTGTGATTTGAGTCTTTAATCAAGAATCTATTTGTCCTATGAATCAGCAGATTATGGAAATGTTGATGTTATTGTGAATGTTGCTTATCCAAATTTGAATAATGGGTATATTGTTTATAACACAAATACTGCAAAAAGAGCTGATTTAAAATTAAAATGGGGAAAAAAAACTTTCAAATAAGGATGTAAAGTGATAATTCTGCAATTTGGTGAACCAACTTTTATTTTGTTCCCATAGCTTCTGCCTTGGCATAGCTACACACAGGGTCTGTGTTGCCGAAGATCAAACACTTCGCTTTAGGGTTGCAACAATTAATCGACTAATTGTGACTAGTCAACTTTAAAAAAAAATATTGAAATAGTTGTATTTTGAGTTTTATTGTTATCTGAACTATATAAACTCTAAAACACATCCAAAAACACATTTTAATAACAAAGACAGCAACATTATTAAATCAAAATGTCAAAAAAGAATAAACACTTCCTGATTTTCATCAATAATACGCTAATACAATAAAACAGAATAAATACTCTATATCTAAAATCAGTTACCATATTTAAACCTTTATTTGGATAAAAATGTAATCAAAAAGTCTCAATGTACAATAGAAATAATCGTTTGACTAGTCGACTACTAAAATGAGCCCTACTTTACTTTAACATAATTGCACCTGAATACATTCAGTTCATGTCAGATTCACCTTAAAGCTCAACAGTTAGAACAAACTGCCCATATCCCATCAGGCAATGCCTCTGTCCTTTGTCTCTAATGTATCCTATTTGCAGACGAGTAAAGAGATTTTTCATTTCCAAACCCTCTCCAGGCTCACTATCTCTCATGTTTTCTCTGGGGACATCAGCGCTGCCTCTAAATCACTTTTTCTCAGCTCCACTTTGAGTGTTTACATGCATGCGGTTACATCAGCGCCTCCCCTCACTCGGCCTCGCTGCTAAATTAGATCAACTGCACGATATCACCCAAGAGACGCATACGCAGTGTCCACACGTCTCCCAACAGTGTGAAAAATAATGTCCCTGCTTGTTTGAATTGAAGAAAGCTTGTCTGCTGGCTGCTATATTCAAGCTGTTGTGTTTTTTTGGCCCCTTCACCCCATCACAGTGGCTATTACAATAAAGCTGTCATAGAAAAAAAAAGGTATTCAGGTTTTGGAGAAATTAAATTGGTTTATTTTTTTCATCTCCCTCAGAAATATTTCAACAGTATTCCGTGAAATGTGTGAATGGTGTAAACAACCACAAACTCAGTGCTCTAAAGTGCGGTGCTTATTGCTGTATTATTAAACGCAGTTGAAAAGTAGGAAATATCCATGCATATTAGAACAGCTGCACAGTCTGTATTTGATAACCTCCTTTTATGCCATGTGATTATATAGTATTATTGCTCTGGCCTGTAATCATATTGAAGGGGATGTTTAACTGTATTATACAGTGGCACCCACAATTACAAAAAAACAGCATGATTACATTTGCCTTTTACAATGTTATTATAATAAAATGCACTTTTATTTAAATTTTCAGAGATAAAGTATGCTAATTTTAATTGGCTTGTATTATAATAATAATAATAATAAAATCACATGCATTATTTTGCTAATGCATAGATTGCATAACTGTGTATTTTGCGTCAGAAATACTGACAAAAGTTGGTCATCACAATATACTGAGTCAAACATGAGACTTTTCAGGTTTGGCTGGTAAGATCTGAGGCAGTATAGAAAGCATTCTGGTCCTTTTCTATTGTTTAAATGAAATGTTACATTGTTCAAACAGCCAACTCTCAAATGTCAAGAGTTTATTTTACAAACCAGAATGTACAAGGCTTGATGTTTGTCATTGTAATGACAAGCTGAAATGTTGTTTTCAATGTCATCTGAAGTTATGTGATCTATGGTTCTCAAGTTGTTCCCTCTGTCCTTGCAGGCCTCCCATAGCAGAAAGGAAACTAGACTCAAATTCAACTGGGTGCATGTTCGATTAACTTTATTTTAATATTTGCTATTTTCATTTACCAATTAATTACTATCTAGAATCAAGACATTTTAATTTGTAGAATATACTTTTATTTACATAGGATCCACCTAATCTTGACCTAATTACATTTATCTTACTTATCCCTTACTTCTAATAGGCTTCTGCAGATCGGAAGTGCTACAGTCAAATTCTCTTAGACTAGGTACACAAACGTAAGCAATGGGAATATGGTATGTTGTAAACATGAGAGACTACTTATGTATGCACTAAAACATCTTTATAATTAAGGCAGAGATCTGTTAGTCGATATAAAACATTAGATAATCAGCAGTTCTGGCGTCCTAACTTCTCAATAAGAGATTATGTCGGTGCCTCTTGTCACTTGTCTCTAGATTCCATTACCTCTGTGCTTTTTCGACACCTGCCGTGAATCCGTGGGCACTATAAAAATAACAAGAGGAGGATGAAATGTTGCCGTCCTGGTGTTTGCCTTACTGTTGTCAATGTGAATAAAGTTTGATGACATGGCCATCTGTTTGCTTTTAGAAAACTTCAGCCGTGTCATTATGTCTCATAAAATGTTTAAAGTTTGCACACAGTACTTTCACTTTTTATTAGGTTGGGATATTTTATCCAAAAATATGATTTACATAATTGGCCAGGTTCCCTTATATGAATAAAATCTTGCACAAATATAAACAGTTTTCCAAAATGAACCCAATAAACCTAGCGATAATCCTAACGAATGTTGTTCAAACCGTAGGTGCTTAGGGTTTAACTATATTTACTTCAAACATTTTGACATTTCTAATTTTAATGCACTTTTAAAACCTCAACTACTGAATTGTATCCACTTGGTTATTGATGAGGGTTGTCAGTTACTGAAAATCTCTGCTCTCATGTTGGTGTCTTAAATTATCTTGTGCAGTTGAATTATTTCCAGCATCCCCATACTAATCAAGCCATTCTAAGTGCTATGTTATTTCCTTTGCGTGGCACCAGTCTGTCTCCTGTCTCTGCACCTCCACAGGCTTCATTATCATTCTCTTCCACCTGTGATGATGGCTCCCTTCGACACGCGTTTTGTCAGGTCCTTGTTTGGTGTTTGGTGCCACTGACAGATTGACTGCATCTTGTTAGAAACTTAAAATATGCAGTTAATGGCAACCGCTAATTACCACAATCAGTGTCTCTCCACCTTTCTCCACTGTAAAGCCACTCTGGTTTTAATTAGTGTTGGCAGTGATGCATTAAGGCATTTCACTCTGAGACGTTTTTATTAGTACAAGCAAATTGGAAGTAATGTAGAATTTTGATTGCTTTAAATCTTAATTCCGGCCGAAAACGTCAACTTTCCACTGTTTTATTTAAACAACATTTTGACACTCAAGTTAGTCAGTATAATTAGAAGTTACGATTGCATTGCGAAGTTATGATTCAAATTGTCCCGTGTTAATCTTGGGTAACAGAATTTCCGTTCAGATCCCCAGTGGCCTCAGGTAGCTGGTGCTGGTAGGCAAGGGTGACACTATGTTGAAGGCAGCTGTTCACTCATACGCGGGACATCTACTTTTCCCCATCTTATTGATCTGCCCCTGTCTGAGAGACAAGTGGATTCAACCAATCACAGTGAAGTGTGAACACCATCGAAGCTAATGTAAGGTTAATATATGAATAATTGATGAATATGAAAGGCTCCCAAAAAGTTATTTTATCTTTGGGCAATGTTACTCACCGTACTCGTTGCTGGTCCTTACAATCAGCTCTACAAATGATTCTAAACATCAGTCATTAGAAAGAAACGACAGCCTAGACCCTATTTCCCAACAGCATAGGCTATAAACCACTTATCTAGGATCTTACTACATTACAAGAGACAATAAGCCCTCAACAAGATCTTAATTCTATAGCAAATAATAATCTAAATGAAATAAACAAGAATTTCCTTTCAAACATTATGAGTGAATGTTGATATTTTATTGCTTTTATTGCTATTGTAAATTTATCCTCTTAAATGCATCTTAAATTATTAGATGAAAGTTGGTTCAATAGTTGTCAAACATGCCCCTTATTCTTCCGGTAATTTAACACTACGAAGCATCTAAAAATTCTGCTCATACATTTACCATAAAAGCCATTAAGCATGATTCCTATACTGCGCACCTCATTTCCCTGCCTGTCCCATATGCTATGTTTTTTGTTTTGTGTGATTTAGAGGTCCTGTCCTATTCTTCATCTCCGCAGCGGTCCGCCAGCTCTGCGCTCCAGTCTTTGGTGATGGAAGTGTATATTGACCCATAAATTAGCTCCACTGCGCCGCCACAGCCAACACATCACACTGAGAAATGATGGAGCCTCTGTGTTCCCGCTTAGCTGCAGACCAAAGGAGGGAAAACAGGGAAAATGAGTTTTGCATGCTGCATTTTCACTTCTGAAAACCCAACTTAACGCTACAGAAATGGCGTCTGAAATTATGGGTTAAACAATTATCACACAATATTTAGTGCAGGAGGGAAGGATTCAATAGTGTGTGTTTACATGTCTCCCCATCGTCAAGTTGATGTTTTCAGCAAATTTTATCTATATTACTTAGGGGTGTGCTAAAAAATCGATACA
>KN486424.1:41281-64060 GCA_000787095.1 Periophthalmodon schlosseri | reverse complement strand
ACTCAAACTTCATACCGTATTCCAAATAACATAGGAGGGGATGTGGCCAGTGTAGTGTGGTACGATAGGAGCTAAAATGCAGTGGGCGTTTGAACATGCAGCGCTCAGAACTCTTTCGGGTCCTTGTTGTCGAACAGGTGGAGGCGCTGTTCTGCAGTCAGGCCCTCCTTTAGACTCTGGAACAAAAGCAAAATGCATGTCTTAGTAAATGAGCAGTGAGTAAGTGATAAGGTCAACAACATCCACCAGGTAAAGTGCAGCTGAACTAAGTGATCACCATAGCCCACAGTGAAGTGTGTCACCACATTAGTCTATATGCTAGTAGCTCCCAGACAGCACAAATGTATGGATCTCCATGGTTTTAAAATTTATACTTAAGAGTCGTCATGGGCTCAGAATCAGTAACATTTCCAACAGCTTCACCAGTGAGGCTACAATGCGTTTGAACGTGCTTACTTAAAACTTACACTATATAACTTTTCTGATGGAGGGTCCGCCACCTGCTTGTCTCCATGGAGATGTTATACATTTGCCTCTAATGTTCCCCAGATATTACCATCTATCTCCATGAACACTGAAAGGTGACATCACCAAGTTACAGATCCTATCTGTGTCTCACATTAAGAATGGATATTTTACAGGCTCTATATTATGGAAAATTGACTCTTGTGAGCTTTAAGCTAGTCATCTCATAAATCATCTCATCAGAAACATACTCTGAGTTCAAGCTCAAAATGCTCTGTTCCACCTTGTGGTGTCATTTAGCGGTAGTTTTCAAGTTAACAGCTACCTTTTACCTTTTGTTCAGAAGAGACAGGCATTCCCAGAGCTGATTATTATACAATACATTAAAACATAGATCAGAAAATAGCGCAATATATGCCCTTTTAAGGTATAAGCCATAAAAACACCCAAATAGATGCAAAATATATAAGCTTAATGCCATAATGTGTAACATTCAATCTATGCAATTGAATAGCAATAAATTGGAGTTTTTTACAAAAAAATGTGAGTGTACATTACAGTGAGACCAGCTTCACTTGCAGTGAAACTTCGTCTCTAAAAGACTGAGTGTGTACTACTGTACTAAAAACTGCGAAACAAAGTTCTAAAGTGTCCACAATACGTCCATTTGTGCGGTCTGAGAAAAACCCCAGAGTGGTCCCATAGTGCAAAGCCGGCTCTGTTTGGAGGCGGTGCATGCGTAGGGGCGTGGCTTTACCTCAGGAGCAGAGGCGTTCTCTGCTGCGGCCCTAACTGTCCCAGGGCATGTCTCGACTCACAGACTGAGGAAACACACAAGCAGGAGCTGTGTGTTAGACTACTGCTACAGCCTACGTCACATCACAGCACAACACTACACACTAAACACTGCACAGCATTTCCAAGACCTGCGGGGGGCGACACTGCCTCTGTGAATGCAGCCTGAGGGAGTGAGCAGGCAGGGTTTTTTCAATGATTATATTAAAATCCTGTGATGTGATGATAGCACTTATGAAATGGAACAAAGGGAGTTTCATTTGACAGTCCATGTTTCCAGAGAGGGGGCATGAATCGGGCCAGTTGGTATTTTTAGATTTGTTGCTTGAAGTGATTTGTACAATATCATATTTGTATAATTTATAATATGATACAGATTGGAATTTACAATGTTTAAATGTAATTGTTGCCAAAATGTGCCTATAATATCTTGGTCAGATTCAAGTAACACAAAGAAAACAAATGAATTGTAAACGGAATGGCTAAAGTTTAGAAATGTCACCTTATTACATTTATTTTGTCAACACATTTAACATATCATAAAAGGTACAGTATGCAACTTTCAGGAGGTGGCACATCACCCGTATGAAATAGAAAGTTAAAACCATACTTTGGAATATTCTCATTGGTGATAGATAAATCTGCAGATAAAGGCCGTACTTTGGAATTTTATAGCCAAAGAAACATTTCCATGGAAACAAACAGGAGGAGGCCCTCCTCCAGGCCAAATAAAGGTTGTAGAGATGCAAGCCTGCTCACAGTAAGGTTTCAGTGCCATAGACACAACCAAATATTTAGTCTTTTTGGGCTAAAAAATTACATTCTGTGGCTTTAAAGAAGTATCTCTTGTAGACTGCCCACCTCATCTTTAGTCCATGTGATTGTTAAAGCAGACCTATTCTGCAAAATTGACTTTTCAGAGCTTTTAACCATGTTATGGTTGTTTCCCCTACTCATTTAGCCTCTCAAAGTTGTACTTGGAGTGATTTGTGCATGTTTGAACAATCATTAATCACTTATTTTCAAGATGCAATTTTGACGCTCAACTCCTGTTTTCACTGTCACTGGCATACGCCCACTGCTCTGTACTTACTTTGTTCTACAATTTTATTTTATTAAGTGGTGATACACATAGGATTCGGCAGCGTTGCGTAGTCATTTTGGTATAAATGAAAAAAATTACACTACTCGCTAGCGTGATGTGCAGCTATCCATCGTAGATGCCGACAGCTGCACGGCTAGTTGTGATGATGTTTACGGTGACGTTAACTCCTACTGTGCACCGCAGTCTTCTAATGCACACGTCAGCTGGCTTGTTTCTTTTATTAAGTGGTTTTAGATGAATATTGTGATTTAAATGTGCAAATGATAACATAATGATCCACAGGTGTCAGATAAATATCTAGCAAGCGCACACATGCATAGTGGGTCTTCTTTAATAGAACTATTTGCTGAGGGATGACTGAAAAGCCCACACTGGCTTTACGGATAGTTTCATGTCTTGATTTTGGTGATGGTGGAGGACAAATAGTAGAAAATTAGTTACAAAGTTTCAGCCGTGGACTCATGGAACATGGAAAGAGTCAAAGCTTCCCTGTAGAAACATGCCAGGAGTGTTTATGACCCCCTTTGTCAGTTCAAACCTGGGGAGGCGAGTGGATGGAGCAGCTCAGACACCATCAAGCAGGTTCACAGCACTCACCTTTGACCTCATGGTGCGCTCCGAGCGTTTGGCAGCGGCAGCGGCCATCTTGAGAATGTCTGGGTTGCTTTTGGACTTCATGATGTCTGAAAGCACAACATTCTGATGAGTATGAGCTGACATGGGATACACAAAGACAAACTTTATGGTTGGGATTACTGGGAGAAGAAAAGGTTGTTAAAGAGGGGGTATTTTACTTCTATGGGGCATTAACTGCTAACACATATTTAGATCATCATGTTACCTTTTATTGTTTTGAAAATGCTATATTTGCCAAAAACAATGTATTAACATGTTTTAGAAGTGTCACTTTCCTTTCTGACACTCTTTGTCTCCCCTCCCTGCATAAAGTCCCCCTTCAGAGTGCTATCACATTACAATTGGCATGCATTCAGCTAATAAACTACTGCATATCACATCAGGTTTGTCAAGTTGTTGTGTACAGTTTTGTATCATGCTTTTGTATATTTATGGAAAATTGTTGTGTGGGAGCATGGATGATGTAGGCTTGTGGGCTGAGCACTGTATAGGTTCATACTGTTAACTATAAAGAGAGTTCGAACTGAGCCCGGGAGAGATCACTAGATTATGCAAACATATATGGATGATATCTAAAACCTCTTCAGGCATGTTTTTGATGAGGACCCCCTCTTTAAAAAGAAATTGTGGGAAAATGAATTCTTACAGCAAGAATCAGATATTTCTTCTTTTCCTTCCTTTTTTTTGACTCAACTACTTTTTGATCACATGAAAGGGCCTGTACCCATTTTTCCATGTATTTGAGCAACATTTGTCTTGCCCCACTAGTTATATTGCATAATGTTAAAGTCCGCTGTGTGCTGTCTGCATCTAATTATAAAGCATTTTATTGTCCAAGAATGAGGAAGTGCACCGTTAGCATGCTAGTTATTATTAGTCAAGTTAAGTTGTGAAAAGCGCTTGTAGAGACTAGAACAAACTCATCGCAGTGGATGCTCAGAATGCGCCTTTAAAGTAATCAAATGTGATATAAAATGTTTATTATTTGTAAATCACAAAGGCCTTATTTATTCAAGTAATAATACTGTTGCCATGGGTTTATCAAGTGTTTAACAAGATCCATCCATCCATTTTCTCCGCTTATCCGGGGCCAGGTCGTGGGGGCAGCAGTCTAAGCAGGGACTCCCAGACTTCCCTCACCCCAGACACGTCCTCCAGCTCCTCCGGTGGGACCCCAAGGCGTTCCCAGGCCAGCCGAGAGACATAGTTCCTCCAGCGTGTCCTGGGTCTTCCCCAGGGCCTCCTCCCGGTGGGACGTGCCCAGAACGCCTCCAGGAGGCATCCTGAACAGATGCCCGAGCCACCACAGCTGACTCCTCTCGACGTGGAAGAGCAGCGGCTCTACTCCGAGCTCCTTTCGTGTGACTGAGCTCATCGCCCTATCTCTAAGGGAGCGCCCAGCCACCCTGCGGAGGAAACCCATTTCGGCCGCTTGTATCCGCGATCTTGTCAATACCCAAACCTCATGACCATAGGTGAGGGTAGGAACGTAGGTAGGCCGGTAAATCGAGAGCTTTGCCTTTCGGCTCAGCTCCTTCTTCACCACAACAGACCGATACAGCGACCGCATCACTGCAGATGCTGCACCGATCCGCCTGTCAATCTCACGCTCCATCCTTCCCTCACTTGTGAACAAGACCCCAAGATACTTGAACTCCTCCACTTGAGGCAGAGACTCCCAACCCACCCAGAGAGTGCAAACCACCTTTTTCCAGTCGAGAACCATGGCCTTGGATTTGGAGGAGCTGATTCTCATCCCAGCCGCTTCACACTCAGCTGCAAACTGCCCCAGTGCATGCTGAAGGTCCTGGCTCCAAGAAGCCATCAGGACAACATCATCTGCAAACAGCAGAGATGAGAGCCTGTGGTTCCCAAACCGGACCCCCTCCAGCCCCTGGCTGCGCCTAGAAATTCTGTCCATAAATAAAATGAACAGAAACGGTGACAAAGGGCAGCCCTGGCGGAGTCCAACATGCACCGGGAACAGGTCTGACTTACTGCCGGCAATGCGAACACAGCTCCTGCTCCGATCATACAGGGACCGGACAGCCCTTAGCAAAGAGCCCCGGACCCCATACTCCTGGAGCACCCCCCAAAGGACACCGCGAGAGACACGGTCGAATGCCTTCTCCAGATCCACAAAGCACATGTGGACTGGTTGGGCAAACTCCCATGAACCCTCGAGGACCCGAAGGAGAGTATAAAGCTGGTCCAGTGTTCTACAACCGGGACGAAAACCACACTGCTCCTCCTGAATCCGAGGTTCGACTATCGGTTGAATTCTCCTCTCCAGTACCCTGGACTAGACCTTACTGGGAAGGCTGAGGAGTGTGATTCCCCTGTAATTGGAACACACCCTCCGTTCCCCCTTCTTAAACAGAGGGACCACCACCCCGGTCTGCCAGTCCACAGGCACTGTCCCAGACCGCCACGCGATGTTGCAGAGATGTGTCAGCAAAGACAGCTCCACAACATTCAGAGACTTGAGGTACTCGGGACGGATCTCGTCCACCCCCGGAGCCTTGCCACCGAGGAGCTTGCCAACCACCTCAGTGACTTCAGCCAGGGTGATGGAGGAGTCCGCCTCCAGGTCCCCAGTCTCTGCTTCCTCCTCGGAAGATGTGACGTATTCCTTCCACTGTCCGACATTATCCCCAGTTGATGTCAGCAGCTCTTCACCTGGACTGTAAACAGTGTTGGTGAAGCACTGCTTCCCTCTCCTGAGGCATCAGACAGTTTGCCAGTGTGGCGGTGCAGAGAGATCTGGGCGGCAGTCGAAGGCGGGGGCCTCGGCGACCGGATCTCCGGACATGGAGACTAGCTCTGGGGACATAGAATGTCACCTCGCTGGGGGGAAAGGAGCCTGAGCTTGTGCATGAAGGTTAAGCGTTACCAACTAGATATAGTCGGCCTCGCCTCCACGCATAGCTTGGGCTCTGGAACCCAACTCCTTATGTTTATCAAGATATCCAAAGCAATTTGCAGTGCATTATTCATTCCCTGTAGCAACAGCTTTCCTGCCAATCTGCACCACCACTAATCACTTCAAACACACCTCATTCTTACAGCACAAGGTAAGTGACGTGTGTTGCCCAAGGACACAACAGTATGCACTGTCTTAATACATGTGCTCTACAAAGTAACTAAATGTCTTTTTGTCTCCATGGGGTCTTATAATGTCTTAAACCTGCCAACCCTGTAGTATGCATGGAATTTGGTCTTTTCAGTCTTATCCCAAACGCCAATTCTCCTAGATGCAATCACAACATTTTCCCAACACATTTTGTCCTTACTTTACATGTACCACCAGGAACAGGAAACCAGGACTAAAAACAAGAGATAAACCAGGACTCTACCATAACTATAACAGTCCAGAGTTAACATGTACCATATCCCCCACGGTCCACTTCCTCCAGCTCTGCCTCCCCCAGTGCCTCATGGGCCAGCTGTAACTGTTCCCGGAGACGTCCAAGGTCTCGCTCAGCTTTGGCCTTCACGATGCTCAGCTCCGTGTAGATGTCCTTGTATTTGTCCGTAGCGTACTTCTTGTCCTAAGCACACAAAACAAGATAGCGGTTGAGAGGGGGAGCATGCTAAAAGGAGAGACGGGGAGTGGACAGAAGGACCACGTACTCGCTGCGCTGCCTGGAGCTCGTCTTTTAGAGAGTTGATCTCCTGTTTGAGGTACTGTACTTCAGACTCCTTCACCCTCAGCATCACCTGAACAGGGAGGTAAAAAAGTCATTATCAGTTCAATTAAATTGTAGAAAGTGTGTAGAAGCAAATGTTAAACTGTATATTGTTTTTGTGGCAAGAAAATAGAGGGAACTAGATACATCTAGTAGAAAGGATTCTCGGGATATTTGTGAGATCACAATCTCCAGTGATCCAAGTCCATCCTGAGGTACCACTTAACCTTACAGTGGTAACGTAAAATACTGACATTTTGTTTGTGAAAAACGTGCAGAAGGTAAGTGCTTTGTGCATTTTTGGATAATCTCAACTCGATTTAATCAGAGTTTGTTTTCTCGGCTTGTTCCACCGTTGAGACGCTTCGACCAATCAGATTCAAATAATCAACATGAAGTTCCATGTTTTCCAATTGCTTTCAGTGAGAGCCGGTTCCAGATTGATAAATGTGTAGCACTCACTTCAGAGTACACATACCAATTTGGCGTGAGACAGATTAATCCAGCTGGCGCTACGCCTGTCACAATAATTACTATAACAAGGAACAATATATTTTGGGGATAATATGTATTGTGGGTATTTCTTCTTTGCAAAATTGGTGAGATTTTTGTTATTTTGATTGTAATAGGTAACCTACATGACCATTCACACAGACACTGGCTCCCTCTTTTCTGCATCACTCGAGGAAAAACAAAAACTAAAACACAACTCTGCCCACACCAGTCCATCTTTCCCACAATCAGGGAATAATTTAGCTTCATAAAATGCTTCTTTATAAAAGAAAAATAGATATTTATATAACTGTACACTGTATCTATACAGCATAAGTGACTCGGCCCTGGATATGCGGAAGAAAATGGATGGATGGATGGTTGTAATACGATAAGATTTGAGCTGTAGAGGGTTGAATACGTCATTTCTAAGGCTAATTATTGCTTCATTCGGCTATGTATTTGTTGCAGCTCATGCCTTTTAATGATACTCTCTATTTATTTATTTTATTTTTTTTTGTGATTATCTTGCTTTATTTTAATTGCATCAGTGGCATAAAATTGTTTCAATATTATCGTTTATCGCAATAATATATCTCTATAGCAATATATCTTGCTTCAAAATGTGTTATCCAGACAGGCCTAGCCGGCACTGTTGATGGTTTAAAAAAGGTATTACAATCACAACTGAACCTGTGTCATTCTCTGATTAATGTGGCTGCAGGTGCTGGGGGTTAGGTAGTGACCATTCAGATCAGAGAGAGTCCTTTTAGGCTTAAACCAACTGGATTTCAGCACTGAGCCTGGGAGAGCCTCATATGAGAGAGACTCATATAAGGCTCATTCTGGTTTCTGACTGGATTGAGAACCACCAAAAGACAACATTAATAGCATGGCCATTATGTCCTATGTTTTTGTAATCAAGAATAAATCAGCATTACAAGTGTTATCAGTAAAAGCTATATTTGATTTGAACCTGTTTACTTTGTATATGGGGACACAAACAGGCCATGTTTATGGAATGTGAAATTTAAAAAAAAATCTACATACCCTAGCTATAAAATGAGACAATAATAGTTCTGTTGCGTTCCCTACAGCTCACGTGTAAGAGGCTTTATACACAAATCAGAAGGAACACTTGTGCATGATTGTAATTGCTGCATTTTTAAGCATTTGCACAGCGGGACTTTGGTGTCAGTAGTACAGTCTCACCTCTAACTCGTAGAGTTCTTTGCCCTGTATTGTGGTGCCCTCCCCGGAGCCCTCCTCTGACACCATGGAGCGCATCCTGGTGATCTCTGCTGCCAAACGGTTGTTCAGCTCCTGCACACACACATACACACAAATGTGGGCTTTCCATGACATTAAAATTTGTTTCCTGAAGTCCAATCCTAACCTTAATTTTAAAGAAGAAATACTGTGCTTAAGCCTGCTATACAGTTACAATCTACAACACACGTGGATTACTGTTATAATTTGCACATTTTAAATTGCAATATTCATATAAAATAACTTAATGAAAGAAACAAGACTGCTGACTCTGTGTTAGAAAACTGACGTTGCCGTAAACATCATTGCAAAAAAAAGCTGCATAGCTGTCGGCACCTCCAATGGATGGCTGCAGATGACACTAGCTAATTTTTTTCATTTGTACCAAAATTACTATGCAACGCAACCGAATCCTACACATATCAGGTGGTGAAAACGGGAGTCTTGAAAGTGATTAAAGATTGCTCAACATGCACGAATCACTGTAAATACAACTTCAAGAGAGTAAATAAGAAGGGTAACAACTCTAACATGTTTAAATGTTTTTTTTCATCAGGCTTGCATCTCCACAAACCTGACTCTCATACATATGCTAGCAGGAGCAAGGTGCAGCCTGTTACCTGGTTGTGTGCGTTGAGCTCCTGGTTCTCCCGCTGGCACTGCCTCAGAGCCTGCCTCTCAGCCTCCAGGGCCTGGGCAAGGTGAGCGTTCTCCAGACACTTCTGAGAGTACTGCTCCGACAGCACCTCGATCTCCCTCTGGAACGACCCCAGCTCCTCTCTGCAACACACATCGCACTATGAGCTCACTCTTGTACGGTCCTATATGCATTATGCAGGAATTTAAATACTGTAGTATGTGGACAAATTAAGAACTAAAATAATGCATCAGTCTTTTATAGCACTTCTCCAAACGCCAAAGTAAATGCACAAATTCTTGCATTATTCATTTACTCCACACTACTATTGTAGCCACAGCTGGGGCAGACTGACATAAGTTGCCAATCTGCGCCATCAGCCTCTCTGACCAACACACACGAACCACATTCACAATGTGCAGTGTGAGTGAAGTGTCTTGCCAAAGGACACAACAATCTTACTGTGGCACCTGGTATTCCCAGCGGTCTCGCATTCACATGATCAGAACGCTCTTATGACTAAAACTGTTGGTAATGAGTCCAAGAGTGCCCTCCATGAGATGATGTGTCCTCACTCAGTGTAGGAGTGCATATTGCAGCTATAACCTTATGTAAGGAGCCAACAAGCTTAAAGTGTTGAAAGCTCCGGGCTCCAGATGATATTAGATGACATGAACATGTGCAGCTGGGGGCTCAAACAGCAGGTGAGGCGTGTGAACGTGTCGGCGCAGGTCTGTGAGACTGGTTACACATGTGGGACAAGAATGCCAAATGACATGTTGTTGGAGAGCATCACTCACGTGTTATCATCTGGGCTGCTCCACAACAGGCTTTTCTATTCAGACAGCACCTTTGTACATAACTATGTACCTACAGTATAGAAACCAGAAGTGTACAAAAAGACACGTGTTTTTTTTTTCCCTCACTGTGACATGAAATCAGTCTAAACTTTTCCTGTTTTAGGTCAATTAACATTACCAAAATTATTTCTATTTGCTAAATGCCAGAATAATGAGAGAAGGATTTTTTAAAACAATCTTTCATTACTTTCTTCAAAGTCAGAAGTTTACATACATTTCATTAGTATTTGGTACCATTGCCTTTAAACTGAATGACTTGGGTCAAATGTTTTGGATATCCTTCCACAAGCTTCTCACAATAGTTGGCAGGAATTTTAGCCCATTCCTCCTGACAGAACTGGTGTAACTGAGTCAAGTTTGTAACCTGCCTTGCTGCACATGTCTGTTCAGGTCTGTCCATACATTTTCAATAGGCTTGAGATCAGGGCTTTGTGATGGCAACTCCAAAACACTGACTTTGTTATCCTTAAGCCACTTTGTAACCAGTTTGGCAGTATGCTTCAGGTCATTGTTCATTTGGAAGACCTATGTGCGCCCAAGCTATGATTTCCTTACTGATGTCTTGAGATGTTGCTTCAGTATTTCCACATAATGTTCTTTTCTCATGATGCCATCTATTTTGTGCACCAGTCCCTCCTGCAGCAAAACAACCCCACAACATGATGCTGCCACCCCCGTATTTCACAGTTGGGATGGTGCTCTCAGGCTTGCAAGCTTTGCCCTTTTTCATTCAAACGTAGCGATGCTCTTTATGGCCAAACATTTCAATTTTACTTTGGTCTGATCACAGGGCTGTCTCCAAAAATTAAGGTCTTTGTCCCTGTCTGCATTTGCAAACTGAAATCTGGCTTTTGTATGTTTTTTTTGGAGTAATGGCTTCTTCCTGGCAGAGTGGCCTTTCAGCCCATGTCGGTACAGTACTCGTTTCACTGTGGATGATGACACACTCCAGCTTCAGCCAGCATCTTCACAATGTCCTGTGCTTTTGTTCTTGGGTTGATATACACATTTTGGACCAAAGCACATTCATCTCTGGGACACAAAACCCATCTCCTTCCTGAGCAATATGATAACTGGACATTCTCATGGTGTTTATACTTGCATATAATTGTTTGAACAGATGAATGTGGCACCTTCAGGCATCTGGAAACTGCACCCAAGGATGAACCAGATTTGTGCAAGTCCACAATTCTCTTCCTGATATCTTGACTGATTTCTTTTGACTTTTGCATGATCTTAAACAAAGAAGCAGTGTGTTTCAGGTGTGCCTTCAAATACATTCAGGTGTGTCTCTAATTAACTCTAATGTTGTCAATAAATAATCAGAAGCTTCCAAAGACCTGACATCATCATCTGTTTTTTCCAAAATTGTTTAAATGCATAGTAATGTAAACTTTTGACTTTGACGAAACTAACGAAAAACTGTCTAAAAAATCCTTCTCTCATTATTCTGGCATTTAGCAAATAGAAATAATTTTGGTAATCCTAATGACCTAAAACGAAAAACTGTCTAAAAAATCCTTCTCTCATTATTCTGGCATTTAGCAAATAGAAATAATTTTGGTAATCCTAATTGACCTAAAACAGGAAAAGTTTAGTCTGATTTCATGTCAGACAGTGAGAAAAAAAGTGTATGTCTCTTTTTATATAGTGTATGTAAACTTCTCGTTTCAACTGTATATTTACTATCATTTCAAATGTAGAGGGCTAAATGTGGTATAAAAAGAACCATATCACTTTAAATTACCACGTTTATTTAGTTGTCTGTTTGGTTTGGAGGATACTTGAGAGGAAATTACAATCTTAAATATGACAATACACTAATAAGTGTAGTATAAATAAATAAATAAATAAATAAAAATAAGATTTGCCAATAGAACTAGCATAAAATGTTCCTTATTTCAAGACAAGTTTAGTATATTTTTATTCAGAATATAGTAAAATCAAAAGAAATACTACTTAAATCAACCACTTATTCCAGTTTGTCAAAAAACTTTCAAACAGAAAGTAAGAAGAGCTTAGTCCTAATGCAACAACCAATTTATGACGTTTCCATAATCTGTATATCCCAAGACTACATCCCATCTGTGCATACATACTCGTGCTGCCTGCGGATCTCTTCCATGTCTGCGTTCTCAGCATTGTTGTTGGCTTTCCGAGCCTTGTCCAGCTCCTTCTCCAGCTCAGTCCGGTGGGCATTCTTCATCGCTTCAATAGCTGCAGAGACACAGTAAAAAGTATTAAAGCACATAACATGGTCAAATACATTTAGCTGTGTCAGTCTTCTCTATGCTCATGGTTTATAGATGGGCTCAGATGAAGTATCAAAAGGTACCTTTGCTAATATCACCATAATAATCCTTATTCCAGATGTTAAACTACATTATAAATAGGCCTGTCTTGACTTACTGTTCATTAAATGATAGATGTAATTATTATTTTTGGAGTGTCAATATCCTGGGTAGTTTTTCTTTGTACTAGTAGAGATCATAGATTGCATATAGAAGTGCACTGAGGGAGTGTGACATCACCCATAGCGTTCGGTTCCAGCCAAACGAAGCCAATTGAGGCTAGCAGTTAAAGTGACAAATTTGGAGCCGAGTTCCATGTTTGGAAATCTGGGTACGCAAACAAAGAGCCAATCAGTAGTGAAGTGGCTGAAGGCACGGGGGTGTGTGGGGCTGACAGCAGCATTTTTTTTGGCATTTTTCTGTACTACGATAAGATTTTAGCTGTAGAGGGTCGAATAACTAATGTCTGTTACTCATAGAAACTAACGTACTAGGATTCATTCTACTATTTATTTATTGTAGGTCATGTTTAACAATATTGTACATATCACTGGCATACATTTGTTTCGATATAATCATTTATCATCTATATTTTCTTTGGTAATATATCACACTTCAAAATTTTATATGGTGACAGGCTTAATTATCAACTATTTTTTAGTATCAGGCAGTTGTTTCCCTAATATTACTTAGCATGTGATCAAAACCAAAATAAATGTTATGTTATAGTGTGTGTTAGCTTTACCCGCTATAGTAGCTGCTGTTTCCTCTGCCAGCAGCCTTTCCTTCTCCTCCTGCAGGTTCTCTAGCTCCCTCTGGTGTTTCTTCTGCAGCTCGTCGATCACCTTCTGATGGGACTCCTCCATGGCAGCAAAGCCCCGCTCACACGTAGCCTAGGAGGGCAGCACAGGACACTGTCAAGATTGGCATTCACACACGCAAAGCTACATTTACAGCAAGCTAGAGCCGGTTAGCCACGAGCAAGTCCAGCCTGTGTGAGTAGAAGAGGGTTAAAGAGGGACGGACACGCAGGAGGACAGGACAGACAGTAACGGGCAGAGGAAAGAGTTGGCTCAGAAGTATCACTGACCCAAGCAAAAGGGTTCTTAAACTGACTCCAATTTATGCCATTATAAGCTAAATGCTAGCTGCAATTGTGTGCCAATCGCTATTGAAATTCTTGAATAAAATGAACTATTTAACAATGTGCCAATACTACTGTTGTATTTGTTGTTTGTTGTTACGGATGAGAAAAAATTAACTACAATTCATATAGTTACATGGGTAACTTTGTACTGCTTCTAAGGGGGTAACCGAGTCATCTAAAGGTTCACACTTCATTGTAATTGGTCAAGTCCAACTGTCACTCATGTACAGAAACTGACCAATAAAACACGTTGGTGGAGAAAAGTAGACAGCATGTGTCTGTACTTGTGCATAGAGCTGCATTCAACAGAAAGCCCCAGTTGGCAATTCGCCCAAGCCGGGATCACATTGCAATTCCATACTATGGTGTCCTATATCCCATATACTGCTGCATAATACATTAAAATAAAATAAAAGATCCCAATTAGAGTTAGTCCAATTATTAAATTGCAAAAGCTGAAATTATTTAGATAATAGAATCTCTTCTACGGAACAAAATATCTTTCTTTTTATAGAAAAATCTTCATCAGTATATCAGTTCATATTTAAAGAGTATGTAACTTTCTGGAAGTGACACCACATTTGCATGATTCCATGGAAATAGAAAGTTAAAACCATACTTTGGAACATTCTCCATGGAGAAAAGCGAGTTTCTTTGCCATACTGGGAAACAACATTATCCATGGAGGAGGCCCTCCTCCAGGGAAAGTAAGAGTCAGGTTTGTGGAGATTCAAGCCTCCTCACAATAAAGACATGTTTTTATAATGATTCAGAGCAATTAACAAAATCAAAATGAAAAAAAACCAAACATTTTTTTTAAATACTTTTCCCTCAAATGATAATGCTCCTAGAGTTGTTGACAAAGTGCACTATGAAAATAATCCTACTATCTGAAACTTGTCCGAAAAATTGCAATGAGATTTTTTTTCCATAATCGTGCAGCCCTGCATCACTGGTAACACCATGGAGAGAGAAAGGGCCAAGAGCCATAATGGAACATGCGTAGCCTTAGCAGCAGAGAGGCTGGTGCTGCTTCCGTGGCCTATTCATTGGTCTTAATCTGGGTGTAAAGCTGAGGCCAGCCCTAGCCCTCTCTGTAACAGTGGGACCAAAAGGAGGAGGAAGTGTTTTTACAGGGATCAGGGCCTGGGAGCGCAGTATGGCCCCACTCAGCTAATGTAAACTTCCTGCAGTGACATCACAGCCAGTCGTGCCCACTGTAACTGCTGTGGGAATGTAATATTTTTTTCAGACAAAAGTTTCCAATGAAGTGTGTTATTGGTGGGTTTCAAATGACCATTCTACGGGCCAATATTTTTTAATACAGATGGGGGACAGCTAAAGTTTATATTGTCAAAATGCAGATCTTTGTTGTAATACAGTGATTTCTTAGGTCTAGTCAGTAAAAGAAATTATCACGTTCAACATTTGTGCATTTACCTTTTGGATATTTCAAGACAAAATACAATGTTATACAATAGGAAAAATCTAGCTCTTGCCCCACATCTGGGAGTATGAAATCATCATATTCTAGAATCTGAAAACCAATAAGTTAAATTTACGTGACAACATTCTAGGACGCCTAGTTTAACATTGAGCTGAGGGGGGTCAGGTCAGAAATCTATAGTTGGAATTTGTTGCCCTGGTTTATGGATAATAGTTCTGTAATTACTGTGCCTATCCACATGAAACAAAAACTGGCACAAAGTTCATTGTCTTCTGTAGGCTCACCATTTGTGAATAAAAATAATTTCTGAGATTTCTTTCAAAAACAGTGAAGGGCAGGGGCCTGAGTTACTTAGGCCCCCGCCCTCCATCTGAAATTATCAATCCAATTCTGGAATGTGAACGCAACTTGGCAACAATATATGAACTATTTCCATTTACCATTTAATATGTGCATTCAGATGACAATATATAAAATGAAATACAGACTTCACAAAATATGCATTAACTATACAAGCACGGGCTATCAATGTATGCTCCTTTAAGTTGACTTTTGGTCAAATTTAGGTAGGAAAAATGATTTCCAACAGGTATAATAGCAAGTAATAAAACAGAATTGGCCAGGATCTTCAGATAACACACTCAGTGTGTGATGGCGGCAATCATAATAAATACTTTATCCCAATCCAATAAATTTGAGCATTTGAAATTAGTTTTCAAATGCCTTTGATCACAATTCTATAAGCATCAGAAAAGTTTTGAAATTAAAGGAGATATCAATAAAAGCCCTAAATGATATGTTGAATGACTAATTAATTGGTAAATCTTTAAAATAAGAAATAAATCAATTATAAAGTGCTAGAAATCTGGATTAGACATGGGATCACATTGAACTAGCACAAGAGGAACACATTTTACTTGAAAACGAGAAGCTTGTTCCAGCATAACCTCATCAGCATAAATATATCTTATACACCTAATGCTAAAATGGGTTCCTCTTCAAACTCTACAGCAATGAGAGTGGTTAACCTGAGGGAGTTAGTTTGTCATGCAACACGGAAGGGTCTAGCGACAGGAGTGTGAGCCGGGTTAGGGGGCACACGGGGGATGGGGGGAGGAGGAGGAAGAGGGGATGGGAATTTGGGTATGCCACAAAGGAACACAAGGCATCACAGACGAGGAACGGCAAGGACAAGTAGCGCTTCCACCTTGAGGTTCTCCAGCTCCTGCTCGTATTTCCGCTGCAGGGTAGTGGGGTCGTCCTGCTCCTCGCGCTGCCTCTTCTCCTCGCTCATAGCTGACACTTGGTGGACCAGCTCTTGGATGTGCTCTTTTAGCGTTTGGGGAGAAAAAGCTATATTGTTGACCAGATTTGCTTGATTGGCTAAATTCCAGAGCTCCTCAGTCTCCTGATTAAACTTCTCAGTGAGGTGTTTTCGCTCGGCTTCATGCTTCTTCTGGAGGTTCTCCATGCAGTTGGTCAGGGAATCGATCTCTTTGACGTTTTCCTCAGAACGGAGGTGTAACGCCTCATTGACCTTTGCCAAGTCCTGCTGTAACTTGTGATTTTCCTGTTCATAGGATTCTTTAAGCTCCCTCAGTTCCTTTTTGTGCTTTGCTAACATGTCCTGAAGTTCTATTGTCTTATCCACTGAATCTATAGCCTTGCCTTCAATCTGTATCTTCAGATCTACCTCAGACATTTGACTCTGTAGGTCATCAACTTTCGATTGGAGATTACTTGCCAGTTCTTTTAATGTTAAACAGTTTGTACACTCTAGATTACCTGGCAGCATCTCAGACTGCTTTCGCTCATGCTCAACATTCAACCTTATCATCACATATGCCAAGCTAGCCTCCTTGAAAGCATCTTGCAGATAATCCGACAACGGTTTCTGTCGCCCCTCTAAGGCTATGCTAGCTTGAGCCAGAGACATAAACCTCTCATCTTTTTGCTTTAAACCCAAGACCATTTCTACTGACAAATCTAACTTTTCTTGCAAAGTGTTTCTTAACTCTTGAAGAATTAAACTGTAAGCGTCAATGTCAAACCAACTATATACTGCTGCAAAGTCTTCTGGGGCCTCATCACTTTTTGCATGGCAACATATCCTACGCATTTTTAAATTCGCCTGTTCTTGTGCAATTATTTCTCCGACCAAACTTGTAAACTCGATGCGAGATCTATCCACACCTGGGTGTATTTTACCCATTTGACTCCAGAATTCCCCTTCCACAGCTACTCTCCGGTCTGCTCGACTAACCACCAATGGTTCATCTTGTGGTGCCTCAAATAAAGTGCTTCTCAGATCAAACAGCATTCTTTCTACGTTAACTTCTACCTGAGCTACCATGTCTAAAACTTGCCTAAGTGCCTCTGACTTCCTCTCAAACTCTTCTACCATTTGTTCTTCTTTATCAGCGACCTGCACATCCCCTGTCTGAACATACTCGGGCTTTTCTACTCTACTCTGTGTTTCTAACTTGTCATGTAGCATCTGGATTTCCTCTTCTGTCTGTGTTAGCTTCTCTTTTAAAACAGACTCTGACTCCTGGTTTAGTCTTGTAAGTTCTTTGTTCCTAACCTCAAGCTCTTTACACCTCTGTTCTGTAGACTCTAGCTGCGCTTCGGTCTCCTGCAGTTTGGCATGTGAAGTTTCTAGGAGCTCTTGGAGTTGGTCTTTTTCAGGTTGTAGGTCTTCGCCTTCCATGTCCGCAGTGAAGCCCAGACCTTTTAAGGTGGCCTCCTTCAGCTGGAGTTTCTTTTCAATGTCTTTGAGGGTAGTCCCGAGCTCTTCCAGGGTAACAAGAGCTTCATGGAGCCGTAGAGACTTCTCATTGAGCTCCCTCTCATAGTACTCTCTGTCAATAGCATTAGCCTGATTCTCAGCTAGCTCCGTTTTAAGCATCTTGAGCTCCTCCATGATGAGATGGTGCTGCTTGCCGCCTTGCTGGCAGATCAGCTCTGCTTTGAGGCGGTCGATTTCTCGGTCGGCTTCTGTCAGCTGGTTGACTATCTCCTGGCATCGCTGTTTCAAGGCGCCATTCTCACAGGTCAACAGTTCCACCTTCTGAGACAACATTCCAATGGTCATGTCACTTTTCTCAGAGTGGTTTTCGATCTTGGGGCAAGGACTGAAAGGGTGTTTCAGGCCTTCAAAGCTTTGTCTCTGGACTTTGCCAACCGCTTCCTCCATGGTTAAAAGACGCGCCTCGTATTCTCGGATGCTTTCTCCTGCCTTGGCTAAACTCTTCCTGATAGTCTCGTTTGTGATCTCCTGTTGGCATTTCCAGCTTTCCAAAATCTTCTGGAGCTGTAGTCTGTCGGGTATGTCACGATTGCAGCTGTGTGATTTGAGCAAGGAAGACAGTTCCTTGGTGGTGATAGTTTTGTCAGTTATCATGTCTTCCAGTTCCTGAATGGCCTCGGAGCTGTCATGTAGCAAGAGACTAACTGATTTTAAAACAGGTTCAGGGGGAGGAGTGTCAGAAAAGTAAGTGTCCTTAATGGGCAGGTGAGAAAGCGTGAGGCCAAGCTGTGCCTGCATACTGCGCTTTTTCAGCTCTTGCAGCTTCAGGAGTTCTTTGGTCTCCTGGTACTTCCTGGTTAAGCTCTGTGCCTGAGAACTAACCATCTCGCTCTTCTTCATCTGGGGCGTCACATCGGCCTCCAGACCCAAAGGGGGCTCCAGCTTGGAAAAGGGGACCAGACAGTTGGTTAACACACAGCAGGGGAGACACAAGCTTGCTAATTATTATCTGTTTAAACTAGCAATCATTTACGGCTACTTTCTAACAAAAAAGGTGACATTACTGTTAGCATTCACATATAATCTTAAATTAAAAACTCTGAAAATAACAGTGATTACATAGTGATACAACAAAGTAGGAATGGAGAGAGCAGTATTCTGTAAAATGGTATCAATGAGATAATCCATCAGGCGACAACCATAGTGCAAAAGTAATTTTCATATTTATTTGTATTATTTATTTTCTATATATTTCAATAGTTTGCGATTTTATTAATTAACCAACATGGATCTTTGGTACAAATGCATTAGCAAATAAATGTGTACCGTACTGAGACTTGGGATGCCCACTGCCCAGCACCCAGCCCAAAACACACACAAATAAACCTGCTTTCCAAATTAGAGGGTTACTTGTATAATCCAGTATACACATTTCTTATTTGAACTGCAATTAAAAACACTGCTCTCTCCTGTTAATGGTGTGGTGTGAAAGCAAAAAGTTAAATGGCCAGTTGTTAGTGAATCAAACAGAGCATGCACATTAGATGGTTATACATTGGAGTAAGTCATGTAATATTAGTTGCAGCTGCATGAGTTCTTTAGGATGGAAGGAAAACACATTCTACAAACACTTGTCATATCTCCTTCATGTCCTCAACCTGACCATCTCCTGAACTCTGAGCTGTGACGGTCAACACACAATATATTCTACCATTTCATTTTATGCAAGTTTAAGTCATAAACCAACGTAAAAAAAAATATTGCATATAAAATGACACTGCACTATACAAGTAAGGCATTTTGTCAAAAAGTATGTTAAGAAGGTATGATGGACTGAACAGAAGTTAAAAGATGAGAGTATGATATTCATGCACATCATTATAAGTCAAGCGTAGAAACTTCATACATCTTTAGAAGCAAATGTGATGTAAGATATTCATGTGGAATGGGCAACGAAATATACTGATGTTTACATCAACTATATCTGCATATTTCTTGCTATTGGATAAACGTGTAATAGTTCAGACATAAAATTACTGCATTATAAATAGGGACACATTCTCATCTCATACAAGGGGAATAATACTCTTTATAATTGTAACAAACAAAGATTTGATGGAAATGCTAAGGCTAGCATGCCAAGTATCTTCTAGCATGAGTTCAGATCTATGATCAGAAAGATTAACCAGTTAAAGCCAATTTAGTATGAGGATTTTAATGTTTGAAACATGCACTGAACTCATGCAAAGACTCCACAGAGTCGGCTGGTTTTTGGGTCAGTTTGTTTACATTTTCTTACATGAAATATGACATGCAGCAGATGTTATGAGATGGACAGAGTATGGCAGAGGTTTGGTATGATACAGAACATTGGGTGTACTCACAGGAGAGATGTAGCCTGTGCGGATGTCCTGCTCCCTCTCCAGAGCACTCCTCAGCTGCTGCTCCAGCTGCTCCTTGTGCCTGTTGGACTCCAGGAGCTGCTGATGACAGCTCTCCAGCTGAGCCTTGAGCTCCTCCATCTGACCAAACCAAACACCAGGGCTTTTATTTGAACATGTTCAATGTCGACTGATGGGCATAAACAGCTAGTTTCACTCTATTATTATTATTATTATTATTATTATTATGTTATTAGAATAGGTCGATAACCATAAAATGAACCCTTAAAATTTGTGCATGGAATCAGATCACTGCCAAGCAAAAGACTTTTCGTAGCATCCATAAAGCCTATCCATAAACCTACCCCTTGCTTGTAGGTGTCCAGCAAGTGCTCCAGCTCCGAGGCCTGCCGGTGCTGCTGTGCTGGGGCTAGGGGCACCCTCCTCTCCTCTCTGATAGGCGTCTTTTCCACCTGTCTCCAGTGTTGTTCGATCACTTCCTCCACTCTCTGCTGCCTCTCCACAGAGCCAGGCCCTACAGTGTCCCCTGCGCTCCCTGGTTCAGTCCTCACTTCCTCTGTGGAGTCCACTACAGAGCTGGTCATGGACTCATACCTCTTGCGTCTCTCCTCTCTGCGGCGGCTCTTCTCCAGCTCTCCCAGGTCGGCCTGCAGACTCTCGGCCTCCTGAGCCCTCTGCTGGGCTAGAGCCTGGGCAATGGGTCTGAACTCTGCCCAGTCAAACGTCTTGGACCTACCCTCTCGCCTGCGCTCCCTGGCCCTACTTTTGGCCACAGATGGGGAGTCTACAGAGGATGTCTCGGAGGAAGGGGACTCCTGGGTCACGTCTGGTCGCACCAAACATTCCAGAGCAGAGAATGAGCTGTGGTCCTCAGTAGAGCTGGAACATACAAGTTTAAGCATTTAGCTTCAAATACTGCATTGCTTTGATAAAGAGTGGCTGCCTGTTGTTATCATACATTAAAGCTAGATTAAAAGCTCTGTACTTGATTTTTTCCTATATATTTGAACAAAATTTGTCTTACCCCAGTCCAGATATATTGTATAAGCAGCTCTTGAGGATAAAAATCAATCAATCAAAATTATCACTGAATGCAAATAAAAATAGTATATGATTTTCTAAAAAAAGCATTTAAGCAATATGCAAGCCACAAATCTTTATACGCTAAATGGTACATTGATTTTGGCTTGATGGAAACTTATCCTTTAAAATACATATCTGGAATTATGTTAACAGTTTAAAATCTAAATTATCATTTTATTATAGAAAGCAAATCTTGTATCTTATTTAATTACAGAAAAGAAACTGTTCAAACAACCTTTCTTTTTGTACTGGATAATGGGGATGTGGTGTACTACAGCCTCTACTTTAAAACCTTTAGATTTACTCAGCCCTTCATTTCATAACAGGTGAATTTAAAACCCATCACTGTACACTCTATGAAAAAGTAGGTTGGCCATCGCTATCTGTCAGAAGAGAACAACATTGTATAAAATGTACTTATAAAGTGAACTTTGATACAGGAACTTTTAATACAAGATCTCATGATTGTCTACATCTAAAAATTGTCTGCGCTAGAACTGAAATGGGGAAAAAAAAAGATTTTGGTTACTTTGCTTCCCAAAAATTGAATCAATTTTAAGGACATGCAAAACTGGATACATTGGTGTCACTTATGCACTTTAATAATCTGGTGATAAACATTTATAATCACACCTGCACCTGTTTTTAATGTTTTAAATGGACCTATGCAGTTATTTGTTTTGTTTTTGTTTGTATTGTACCGTATTTTAACAGGGCGCTCATGAAAAAGAGCCTCTTGCTCTCATTGGGCACTCCCTGTATAAATAAAGGTATATGAAAAATGAAATGAAAATAAGTCGAATGTGTACCATCTGCATCTAATTAGCGTTTTTTTCCCCCCCAGTAATCAGGAAGTGCATGTTAGCATACTAGTTGTTGTTAGCTTTACCATTATGGAAAACTCTAGGATGCTCAGACTGCATAATGTAAGTGAGGAACTTTGTACTGCTGCAAATTAACTACTTCTGTTTTTCATGTGTTAAAGACCATAAAAATCAGGTACAGTGCCTTTAAAGCTAGATTAGTTAAGTAAAGGTATACTTAATGATCCCTTACATTTAACCCATAACGGAACCAACCTTGCTACATCCGGGGCAGTGGAGGGTCTGACGTTCTTCATGACCGCCTGGATCCAGTTCCTACGAATCCCTGCCGTCATGGCCGACAGAGTGTGCACCCCTTCCTGCGTCTAAACAGGAAAGCATTGGCAACATCAGTTTTATAAGACCAAATCATGGAATAATTTGAGATGCTCTACAATCTTACATGAATTTGAAAACCATAATTGCGTTGAGCCTGATATTCCGTAACATTGTAGCAAGTGGACAGATCAATCTCCCCGTCCAGGTCAGAAGCCTGGTGACAACAACAAAAGCCTGAAGTCAGACTGAGTCAGATATGATGCAGGCAAAGAGTGAGAAGGTCCACTCACCTCCTCAGCAATGGAGTCCTTGTAGTAGCGCAGGCTGTGATCCGTCAGCACAAACCAGTACTTTTTCCACTACAGAGAACATGGTAAGAGTGAACCACAGGATATACAGCCCTTTCACTGTTCTCCAGTCAAGACTATGGTAAAGTATATATTTGCAATGCCATGGACACAGTACAGAGGCACAGTTCATGTACAAACATTTACAAAGCTCTGAGAAAGCAGAAGTCAAACTGAAAACGTACCTGGCCTTGTTCATCCAGTTTCACCATCCAGCCCTTCT
>KN486424.1:10677-34387 GCA_000787095.1 Periophthalmodon schlosseri | reverse complement strand
CCGGGGCAGGGGGGGGGGGGGGAGCCGCTGATGTGGGAGCCATTGGACAGCAGGGAGCTCCCCGAGGGGAAGGGGTCGCTGGGGGCCGGGGAGAGGCAGCGGGGCACCCCTCCCAGGCTGGAGCAGGAGCCTGTGGGGGAGAGCGGGTCGCTGGAGGGCTGAGGGGCAGAGGCGTGGTGGACGTGGCTGGTGCTGCGGTCCACTTCATCACCATTCAGAGAGCTGAGGTCTGAGGACACGGCAACAGCACCTGAAGCAAACAGGGACAAGGACTTTAGATGAACTGTGACCACAATTTCTAATGAGTCTCCTTACATTAGCCTCATTTAAAGCAGCTAAAATTTCTGGAGGTGTAACGTCACCATGGAATTAGAGAGTAAAAAATATACTATACAGATTAATGTCATATTCTGGAATATTATGACCAAACTAAAGGAACATGAATGCCATGGAAACGAGCAGGGGGAGGTATACCTCCATGTCAAAAAAAAGTCAAGTGTGTAGAGATGCAAACCCACTCACAGTAAAGATGTTTTTCAAAGTGTTCCAGTGCTATAAATATATCTAAATTAAAAAAGAAAATGCTTTTATTTTAGTCTGTTCTTATGCTAAAATGTTATACGGTGGAGCTGGTCTACATGGTTATTGTTTTTTCTTGGAATGTTCCACCGTATGGCATTTAACTTCACTAACTTCACTACTATTCACTTGCAGGCGCTAAAATACATTGAAGTTTAATGCTATAATGTAAAATTCCAGAAAAGCAATAATCTCCATGGAGACAAGCAGTTGGCAGAGCACCTTTAACATGGTTCATTTTATTGTTAATTAGCTTAACATTCTGTTAGCTACACTCTATTGAATCCTACACGCATCACAGATTAAAAAAATAAACTTGGAGAACGATGTAAGTACCAAGCAGTGCGCATATGCTAGTGGTGGTGAAAACGGGGATTGATCGGCCATATGACGTCTTGAAAATAAGCGACTAAAGATTGCTCAAACATGTACAAATCACTCCAAATACAACTATAACATGGTTAAAAGCTCTGAAAAGTCAATTTTGCAGAATAGGTCTGTTTTAACTGAGATAAGTAGTGGCCTTGTTTTTCCTGTCATTAATGTTCACTAGACTGTGTAAACACTGACTCTTGGTTAACTAACCTCCAAATTAGTTACAACCTGCAGTAACATGCACACAGGAAGCAACAGATCCACCAGAATGAATCATCTTAAAATCTCTCTGGCTGATTCGCAAAATACATTTTGTTTGTTTACTGGTCCCAGCATGGTCAGGACCAGGAAGTAGCCAGATTAAGATCAGAGATTTCCCCAGTTTGCATGAAAGTGAATACATTAAGCACAAAACCAAGAGCTTGGACGTGCCCCGAAACAGAAATAGCTCCTGTAGAAAATATTAGGTGTGCAGTTTCATCATACAAACTAAATATTACTTTTTTTTTTTAATTCTCCTCACAGGCTAAATGAATATGTATACAAAATAAATTGCAGTCATTTATTCAACTTCTTCTGGATATAGGTTACATGTCTATTGCTGGATAGCTCTTACAACATGTGAGTGTATTGAGCTTAGAGGAGTGGTGGTGTTGTGTTCCTCCAGACCTGTGGGGGGCAGATCAGCATTGGCCCACAGAGGTGTTCCATCGGCCTCCCTCTGGCTCAGCTCTTCCTGCCAGATGATGGAGCTGGAGTCTGGA
The DNA here is from genome assembly GCA_000787095.1 of Periophthalmodon schlosseri. Lineage (NCBI taxonomy): Eukaryota > Metazoa > Chordata > Actinopteri > Gobiiformes > Gobiidae > Periophthalmodon > Periophthalmodon schlosseri. The sequence continues at coordinate 32,669 of KN486424.1, read as the reverse complement.
CCCTTCTCCGTCTCTGGGATCCCTGAGCCCGTCACTGCCACCTTTGCTGGGCCGGGCTCCTAAACACAACATACAAAATTACATTACAAACAATTTTCCCGCACCGCTTTGTGCACCAGAGTGCAACAGCATCAGGAGCGAGGAGGAGGAGGGCTACCTGAGCGTACTGGCACACACGCAGGCACAGAGAAGACTTATGCCTTCTACAAGCTAACTACAGCCGTAACTTGTCAGAGTTAACTGTCCAGAACCACCATAAATAGGCTATTAAATTCATTACAAAATATTTATCATTTCTAACTTTGTCAGATACATATGTAAAATTAATCACTGGAATATAACATTAATTTGCCGTAGATAATAATTGAGCAGACCACCCCCTCCTTCCTTAGTCATGTAATATTCAAATTTCAGCACCACGCCAAACCTCTGAGGACAGAGGAAACACCGGATAGGGTGGAAAGAGATGAGAGGCTTACCTGTGAGGTTGTAGGCTCCACCTTGCGTTTCTTCTTCTGGTTCTGTTTGTTGGTGCGAGGATACACCGACAGCTGCTCGCTCCATCTGCAATAATCCAACAAGAGAAAAAACTTGAGGCAAATTTAGTTTTTTTTTTTGCATTCTCCATTGGCATAGATGCACAAACTGGTTTGTGGAGATGCAAGCCCACCCCCAGTAAGGATGCATGTTTTCCAGAGCAATAAAAACATGAAAAAACATGCTTTTATTTTATAGTGTATTTTTTTTTACTAAAAAGTTACATGACAAGGCTTTAAATTCTGTGAAAGTATCAAAAAACACAAAACAAAAATAAAATTGTTTACTTATGTAGACCTAGCCCTTAATGTGTAGAGCATGTCTATAAGAGGTGGGCGTAATACGAAATCAAAACTTGATCTGACCCTCTCCATTCTGGACAGAGCATGCAATCTAGATTTAGCCACCATTTAATGAAGCTACTAAGTGAATCACAATGAAACAAAATCACAACTTGGAATCCAAAAACATGGTGTATGTATGTGTGGTTTGCACATACCCGTTGATGATCTCCTTGTTCTCCCCTCTGATGAAGTATTCCTGCTCAGGTGTGATGATACACAGAGAGTTCTTCTGCCCGGTCTTGGGTTCTGCATCAATCACATCTGTGCACTGGTTCATATTCACTGTGCCCTGGGGCAGTGTACTGGGCTGTACGGAACAAATACAACACAGAAACATTAGAAGAGATTCGGATTTTGAAGATAGAAGGTATGCAAAATTTTACAATGCAAATATTGTCTATAATAAGAAAAGAAAGAAAATGATCAGATATCTCAATATCTGGAGGAAGAACACCTTTCCTAAAACTTTTGATGGAAGACCCATGTAATAATTTGACAGCTAGGTAAGAACAAACTAAGGTAAATGTGACCAAATTACTTGTATGTAATGAGACAAGAGAATCATTTTGTTTTTCACTTCAAGGCCCTGTACTTGATTTTAATTTCATCTGGTTAGGATAAATGTTCTATGTATAACGCACTGTAAGTGTAAATGCAGGAAAATAAAATGATAAGAAAGACAGGAGATAAGACATAACCTATGCATTTGGCAAAGCATTTTGTTGGGTAATAGCCAATACAGAAAAAAAATCATGGGAGATTCAAGTGCGTGCCTGACACTATTCCCAGACATCTGTCATGGTGCATTATAAAGAGTGTAAAAAAAGTACAAACTGAGCAGAGATTGGTGAGAACCAACTGCATGAGACGGTCGTTTCTGAGTCTTGGTACAATAAGACAGTGGCAGAAAGGACTAAGTGGGCGGAATTAAAATTCAAACAAAAATATTTGCATAAAATCTGTCCAAAATCAGGCACCCAGACCTTTTAAAGCGGACCTATTATGCAAAATTGACTTTTCAGATCTTTCAACCATGTTATAGTTGTTTCCCCTCACCATTTACCCTCCTGATGCTGTATTTGGAGGGATTTGTGCATTTTTGAGCAATCTTATTTTCAAGACACCATTTTGCCGATCAACCCCCGTTGTGATCAACAAGCACAATATGTCTTCTGTAAAGGTTTCATATGGTGTTGATATGACTGACCAGAATCCTAGTTTTATACCACTATGGTGCACATCAACTAAGGTTACTCTTCATGAAAGTATAGGGAATTTGAAATGGTTAGGAAAGTGTGTTCCTCTCGCATGCCCTCACCACACCACATAGACCCAAATATAAGGAGTACTAGGAGGCTAGACTAATCCGTTTACATACAATAGAGCTGGGTCTTCCTGTCAGATCAGAGAGAGAGAGGAGTGAGTGCACATGTCACCCAGGTGCTCCCCACTCCTTCTAAGGCCTGTCTGAACCCCTCCAGGCCCGGCCTAATATGGACTTTTACAGACTCCACACAGGAGGACTACACCAAACCACTATGCTAATGAACTAACCCACATAGTTTGAAGCATTTGAGCGTCTGGGTAGGAGGTGGTACAAGGCTCAAAATTGTGACCTTGTAAAACTATCATCTTTACAACACATTTCTGATCAAAAAATTATATACAAAAATGTCCTTATAATATACCTCTGTAAACTAACAGGTATATAGGCAAAATTACAAAAAAAAAAAGTTATTTGGGCCCTGTGACGATGTAATATTTTAATGCAGCTCTATGCTCAAACACGGCCACTTTTCCCCACCCACATTCTGTCATGCTCTCAGTGAGTAACAGGTGGATTCAACCAATCATAGTGAAGTGTAAACTCTCCGAAGATGATGATTATCCAAGATATTTTTAAAAGGAAAATGATACAAAATAAGCATGAGTAGGATAAAATGAAAAATGTGACTGGCATATTCTTGATAGCCAAAAAACTTTTCAGTATATTGCCAACCCCTCTGTACCCCATTTGATTGTTGCTAAATAATGACAACCACAAACCTAAGCCATTTACATTGTTGCAGATCAAGATTAGTACAAAGTAGTGGTCCAAGAAATTACTGAACAGTAAAAAACGCCTTTGGGGAAACAACTATTCAAGCATAATTATAAGGGTAACTGTCTGGACGTAGCATCTGATTTATAATTTGAGGTGAATCCAAAAAGGAGGGCAAAACATTCAATATACACAAAATCTGGAATGGGTAGACCACAAAAATGAGAAAAACTAAATTACACAAAGGTTAAAATCATTTAAACTTTTGTAGACTTACAGTGTGAAGAGTAACCAAAACTTTTATTCAAGAAAAAGTACTATTACATTGTTGGACCAAGTTCTGTCGTGGTGTCCTTCGGCAAGACACTTCACCCACATTGCTTAGTATGAAAATGGTGTGTGCGTGAATGACTGGTGGTGGTTGGAGGGGCCGATTGCACAGATTGGCAGCCTTACTGTAAGTCAGTCTACCCCAAGGCAGCTGTGGCTACAGTAGCAGCTTACCACCACCAAGTGTGGAGTAAATTAATTAAGCAAATAATGAGTGCTTTGAGACGCTTTATTATTATTAAATTGTATTTAAAGTTACTCAAGTTGATTTACGTACTATCCAGCTCAGCTCGTTGTCATGTTTGTAAAAGACCATATAAAGCAGGCATTTTGGGTGTGCCATTTACTAAAAAGGCTAGTTGCTGCTAGCTTATTAACTATGATTAGCACCAAAACAATAGCGAGATTCTGACCAAGGCTAACTCTGAAAGCCTAGCACAGTTCGATATCCTCCCATTGTGTGCTTTCCACGATCGGGCTATTTATAGTTGAGCTCTGGGATATTATTAAAAGGGACTACTTTCTCACACAGCTCCAGAGATCGCTCCGTCTAGGGCTGACACCACTCAAGACGCCTATTAAACGTACAGTGTCTGCATGGTATTCATTCACCGCATGTGCAAATCTTTACACTACTTTTATTACAGTAGAAAGTTTGACACATTTCAGCATGTGACCAAATAAAGCAGCATGAATTTAAGCTAAAGACACAGGCTAACCGAGTCTGCCCTAACAAAGTGCTGTTTTATATGCTCCATGGTAACAGTAGGCTTCCTGCAACTACACTCAAATGAAAAGATCTTGAAAGTGTATATATTCCATGCATTATTCACGAAAAATGGACTCTTGCAAGCTTTAAGCCATGTTATAATGTTATTACCATCAAAAACATACTTGGACTTGTTTTGTTTCATTCACACGTTTGAGTAACACTTTATTATTAGTCTGTCTACATCTCTAAAGCTCAAAATGCTCTGTTCCACCTTATGATGTCATGCAGCAGTAGTTTTCTAGTTAATCACTACATTTTACCTTTTGTTCAGTAGAGATTGTTAATTCCAGGGCTGAAATTATCCAAATGTTTCTTCTGAAGGTGTGACGAGTTTAAAAACACAGTGGAGCACATTGCACATTGTGCTCCACTGCACAATGTCATTGTGCTCCACATGACATCACAAGGTGGAACAAAGTGTTTTCAGTTTGAGAGAAGAACTCTGCCTAAATATGCAGGGTTTGTGTGAAAGAAACAAAACAAAACGATAGTGAATCCTCCACCAGAAAAGTTACATAGTGCAAATTTAAGCACACTAAGCACAAGCATAGAGGGCACAGGGACTCGCAAGGGAATGGGACTTCTTAGAAGGTGAACGCACCGACTGCTGCAGTTTGGTTACTCAGTAATAAGATATTCTATGTCACAGAGCATTCAGAAGTAGCAATAGATGTTTTCTGTAAGGTCGGACTAGAACTATAACTTTTGTATCTTTTGTAACTCTTGAGCTAACCCAGAACAGTGGTGTTATTAACTATTTTAGATTATTGGAATCCTGGGTTGATGGAATATCGCTGGCCTCTTTGAAATGAGTGATGCAAAATATGATAAATGCTTGATGACACAAGTTTTCCACCATTCTCAGAACTATAAATAGGGCCTTCGTTTGCCGTGGGACAGTGGTGGTTATGGAGTAGGGCTGTGCAATTAATCAAGTTTTAATAGAGATTCAGACATTTGTAATTGTAAATGATCAGCTGAGTCTTTTAATGTAGGAGGTCTACAGCCAATCTTCTGTCAGTAAAAGCATGTGGTTTGGAGCAGAAGGAAGACTTTGGAGGAGGAAATTTATTTTTTGTGTTAAAGGAACCGTATGTAAGATCTTGAATTAAAATTTCAAATCATATATAGCTTTTCCTGATTACAATTGTAATGCTGATTTATTCTTAACAAAAACATTGGACATGATGGCAAAGTTCTTTATGTTATAATTTGGCATTTTGGTTCTCAAGATGATTATCCAATGAGAAAGCAGAATGAACCTCACATGAGTCTCTCATTTGGATTGCCAGTCTCAATGCTGAAATCCAGTTGGCTTAATCCTAAAAGAACTCTCTCTGATCTGAATCATCACTACCTAAGCTCCAGCACCTGCAGCCAATCATTGATCTAGCATTAAGTGCTAGTGTAGCCTCTGCAGCTCTACCTGTCCATATACTGAGAATTAGAAAAACTTGTATATCTCTATATACTATACCTCTATCTGCAGGTTAAGGATCTAGCAACCCAGGTTCAGTTGTGATTGTAGTACATTTTTTAAAAACAGGCAGGCTACATGTTCAGGAAAAGCATATTGAAATGATTTAATGTTTTCAAATTAGAGAAGACAAAACTGAATAGAAAATCATGATTGATCATTATGAGGGGGAAAAAAAAGTGCCTTTTTTTTTTGTCCCATTTCCAAGTAAAGTTAGTGTGCTCAAGGCCATAGCCCCTTTGCCTACTTCCATGGTGGTCTCCCTCTCCATCACTCTCCTGTTACTTCCTGTTTCCCCATGTCTTTTTAATTAGTCTAGTCTTAAACCCTGGCGGCTGCTGTAATGCTGTTGAATTGCTGTTGTATTGTACGATCCATTAGCGGCCAGCATCGGGAGCTCTGGTTGTCTCTGGAATGTCTGGCTCCATGGGTTTTTTTGGAGCTTGGTTCTGGGAGTCCGTGCGGTGCCGGGTCTCTGGTGCTGCAGTTCACCAAATAAGGGCATGTGGATAGTCTCTTCCCTCACTGCTGCTGCTGCTGAATAGTTGTGCATTAGGAGGTTCTACAGAGGACAGATAGCACCCCGCTGCCTCTCGGGTAAGAAAGGACTTGACGTCAGCCTTGTAAACTGGTTCCATCAGCTGATAATATGCACTCAAATGAGCAGACTCTGAAACGCTGCTCAATCTTTTAAATCTACCAGTTTCCTTTCTATATTTGGGCAAAGTAAATGTCATTTTGTTTAGCTAAAATCCACAGACTAATATTTAGCAAATTTTACTTTGTAGTTCCAACAAAACCTTGGAATTCTTAGTGCTTGGCTTAACTCATTCAAATGTCAATAATTCTACATATTACATAGAGGAGAGGGTCAGATGGACAGAGGGATACAGAGGAGAAGGTCATGCGGAGCAGAGGATGCAGAGGAGAGGGTCAGACGGAGCAGAGGATGCAGAGGAGAGGTTCAGATGATTTTAAACACTTTAATTGTCTTCACATCAAAGCTTAGAAAGTTTGACGTATCTGGTATTGTTTAAGGGTGATTCAGCTGATTCTTTCCACAATGCTATAAACATATTTTGGGACAACTAGCCCCTACAAGTATTTTCTAGATTACATGATTACAAGTTATTCTATCCTGAATAATGAGAAGAGGAACGAATGACGGGATGAGTGCTTGTGTCTCCAAGACACAAGCACTCATGAATGCCAGTATGCCAATGATGCTATAATTAGGGATAGGACAATAAACAATAATATCTTTATTGTGATAAAAAGTATAGACAATCGGTTGTGGGCAATTCTCACGATTATATAAAGTGCCCAACAAAGATAATCACCATTGTGTCACAAAAATGTGCAGAAAAAAAGCTACTTCTCCATGATGATCTCTTCTGGATCATTGTTGTTTTCACTTATAACAATGTACAATTCTATAACAGTTGTTTAAAAATGTTATGGACATGAATAATTATAATTTTAATCTCATCAATAAGTTCCATATCTAAACTGTCAGCAACTTTAATAATGATATAATCATTAATCGGGATTATGTTGGCCATGATAATTGCAACACCAAATTTCAATATCGTCCCATGCCTAGCGGTAATGTGAACACATTTACCCCACACATTATTTACGCAATGAAAATTTCCTGTCAAGCTTACATACAACGGGTATTAGCAGACATGACCCATGTTGAAAGTGTCAGAATGCCACAGGTACATTGATACATGCTTTGTGGGACGGTCTCTCTGATACGGGCAAAAGTATTGGACTACATCGTCTGCTACAAAGGACAGGAATCACTTCTAAACAAGTCTGCTTTTTGAGTGCCAAATACAGGACTGGTGACCTGGGTGATACTGATTCTGACCATGTGGAAAGACCCTCACATGCCAACAATGAAGCAGTGGTCTATCCATCATCCATCCAGAGAGTGGTGAGGAGGGGGTTGAGCAGCAGCATCACTTGCCTACAACTGTTTGTTTTGGTGTTTAAAGAGGAGGTATTTGACCATTTCGACCTTTCTACCATGTTATAACGTTCCCTCATTAAAAACATTCCTGTAGAGGTTTTAGATATCATCCATGCATGTTTGTGTATTCTTACTATCTCTCCCTATTCGAACTCTTATGATTAGCAGTCCCACGCCTCTTGTACAAAACTCAGCCCACATTCATCCACACTCCTTAGATAAAAGCATGATACAAAACAATAGACTACAACTTGACCTGCTGTGATGTGCAGTAGTTTCATTAGCAAAATGGAAGCCAACTGAGTTGTGATTGTGCTCTGACCGGGGAGTGACTTAGCATGGAGAGGAAATGGAGGAGGGACTCGGAGAATCAAAACGAAAGTGAAACTTATACAGCATGTTAATACGTTGTTTTCGCTGAACATAGCATTTTCAAAAGAATAAAAGGCAAACCGGGTGATCTAAATATGTTATGTGTTAGCAGTTAATACCCCATAGAAGTAAAATACCCCCCCCCCTTTGTTTTTGAGCTTTTCTTTTGTACCCTCACCGATTTCTTTATTTATTCTTTATTTTTATTTTGGCTTGCCATTTTTGTTTTGGTGATTTAAATCATTAATATTAATAAACATTGAAATGGCATAAAGTGTGAGTGTGGGGTGAGTGCAGTTGCTCCCTGGAGGCTCCTTGCCTGACCCACTTCTCCTTGGCTCAGCTGCACATGAAAAGGCCGCAGCACAATGGAGCGGCCCGTTTTGGAAGCAGCCTCACAATGAGAGGAAAGGAGGCAGAGGGTGTCACTGGAAACACAGCCCGATGGAGACTCACGCACGCGCACACACACAGGTCATGTTTACATACTTTGCGGGGACATTACAATAAAATAAAATAATTGGCCTGAGGTCCACTGCATAATTTTTTTCGTACGATTGTCACACTGTACGACATCAGGAATTTAAATGGAAAGACAGCACACATGCACTGTGCGATGGTGCACACGATCAGCTGTGGCTACAATCAAAGTCTGTTTGAGCGAATATCAGGTTCTTGGCTCTCTTTAAGAAAATCACCAGTTAGGAGGAGGGCTCACTCTGCCACCACAATTACAATATCAGTCACAGCTCGCCTTTGGTTGTAAGACGGTTCTAAGTTTGATCTGACGGCCAAAATTGTGCAGTGGACAACTGGCTTTGTTATTTTTTAAATTTTTTTTGTGGTACACCAACATCTGGGCTATATTGGATCAAATTATTATTATAAATACCAACACATTTTGCATTGTGTTTCTATATACAATTTTTTTTTTTTTTTTCAGGACATATTTTATAGGTATACATTCTTTCAGAAAAGAGTTAAATTATCAATGGCCTTAAGCAGTCGATATTATTATTATAATATCGATTATTATTATTGTTACACCTTATACTCTACATTTCCCGGAGACTGATCCTAACCTTAACCATAGTCACTACTTGCCAAACCTTAACCTAAACCCTAACCTTAACCATTGGGGAGCTGATTTTTGTCCCCATAAAGCAGTCAGCTCCCCATCATGTGACTGTGTGTACAGGTTTTAGTCTCCACAGTGTGATAGAAACCTGTACACACACACATACGCACTCACACGCACTGGGCTTCCTCCTATTGTGCTTGGGAACACTAAAGATTCACTTCAAACAGCTGGCAAAGGGTACACTGGCACCAGCTGGAGCTCCTCACAGCGTTCTGAGCACCACTTGTGGACACATTTACACTTCTTTACTCTTCTGTATCTATGCTCAAGGCCCTGTACCTGATTTTTCCCCATGTATTTGGGCAACATTTGTCGTGCCCCGGTACAGATATATAATATAAGTGGCTCTTGAGGTCAAAATAAGTCAGCTGTGTACTGTCTGCATCTAATTATAAAGCGTTTCATTGTCCGCTAATCAGGAATTGTGTGTTAGCATGCTAGTTGTTGTTACTCTCAGAAGCCAGAGAAGAGTTTTTTTCTGTAAGTTGTGAAAAGAGCTTATATCCATTGCGGGGAATAATTAGGATGCTCGGAATGCATATGCCAAGTGAAGAATAACTTTGACCACTGCAAACTGTTTAAAATTAACTGCGGTAGTCCTCTTTTCACACAGTAAAAATCAGGTACAGTGCCTTTAAAGTGCATGTACATGATTTTGAATCATAAAGAATATCCCTTCTCTCACCCTTACAATACACCACAGCACACAATTGTCTAGGATAATCACAGGCAGCTGGTTCTAAATGGTTCTTATAAAAATATAAAGAGAAAATAGAAAATGGCATTAGACTGGCTGCTTGCAAAATTAATATTAAGCAAAGTGTGCAGCTTTTAGTGAAAATATTTGGCTCAAAATGTAATAACTTCATAAGGCTTTTAACACTCAGTAATGCAGTTGTTTTATTATTTCTATTGCTTTGATTTCATTCGAAAGCTCTTTGGTCACCTTGAATGTTGTAAGGGGCTCTATAAATAAAAGGTTGATTGACCAATTTAAAAGAATGAATAGACTGATGTGTGTCAAAATTGTGGCAGACTGGTCACAGTTGTTGGGCCATTGTGGAAGAGGCTTAGTGTATATGTTTGCTTTCCTTCTAACAATTCTATAAACAGAAACTTACCGATTCATCCAGTGCAAAGCGCAGGCAGCCATGTTCGTAGAGCACGAAGAACCTCCTCTGCCATTTCTGCAAAGATACAAGGGTCACGATCAAACTGGACTCAAAACAAACAGCTCATGTTAAAGAGTACCCAGTACCCATTGTGCCTGGGTAATAAAATGATGTCAGTTAATGCATGTAAGAGTAGATTGAGAGGAGAACAGGAAGCTGGCCCGACCACTGCTGCAGGCTGCTTATGTTACTGATGAGCTGTACACTGAAGTATATTAAACACCAGGCGCACTCTGGCCTTTCGGACGCTCACAGTTTGCGGTGTCTGGGTTCTATTTCGGTTCAGTCATGCTCATGCAATACTACTTTAAGATGAATTCCTAAAGTAAGTAAGTAAGTGTTCAGTAATTATGGAACTTTTCTGGTGGAGACTCAGTCACCTGCTTGCCTCCATAGAGATGCTTGGAATGTTCCACAGTCTGCCATTAAACCTATCAGTCTCCAAAGAGACAAGCAAGTGATGCCAAAAGACCAAGTTACTGGTCAGATCCCTGTAAGCAGGGGGCTGTCCCTTCCACCAGAAATGTTATATACTGCATCTTTAAGTGAACAGTATATAGTATTTGTTTTAGTGAGGCAAAGCTCAGTGAGATGAAAACCCACTAAGCAGAAGTCTGTCTATTGTCCCAAACAACATTTTTACCAGTGTATGTTTGGGTTCAGTCAGAACCCATGTTTGTACACAATAGTGTTTAACCCCATATAAATTATGAAGGTGCATGTCCTTACCCGAGATCTCTGCATAGGGTTGTCGAAGTCTGTTCCCTCGGGGGCCAGGCACAGCCATCCTCCATAGATGGGTTTGGCCTACAAAAGAAGGAGGTGGGTGAGGCAGTGATTAGAGGGTGGGGGAGGGCTGCAGATACCACTCCAGATGTTCCAGTGTTTTTGTGTCCAAACCAGTGCCAGCCTTTAGCAGCTCATTAACTGCTGTGATGACATGCTCCCCTCTCCCCAGTGCAGAGGGCCATGTGCAGACTGACTACTACAAACAAGTCAGGTAGGACCAGAGCGAGAGAGAGGGTTTGTCACTGACGACAGTGAAGTATCGCCTCAGCAGCACAACAACTAGGTCTAGTATATGACACATATTTGGTTCATAACACAATACTAGCAATTTGACAATCACAATGTGATCACTAAATATGTTCTAAATTGAATAGATTGGCCATGTCTAAAATAAATAAATAAATAAATGAATTAATGTTAAATATACAGGTATTGGTTAATGAATAGGCCTATTACTACATTTAATACATTACAAGCTCAACAACAAGCCAGAAGAAGCTTGAAGTTCAGTTGCTGCCCTATGGATGTTCTCTGGGGAGTTCCCTCTAGTGTGGGATACACTAGAGGGACTGTGTGTCTCTATGGCCTAGGACCTGAAAGACCTGTCAGGAGAAGCTTGAGAGTGTGGGGTAAAGGAGGACAACTTGGACAACTTACTCTACACTCGGCCCAGTGGTAGAATACGGCTGGATGGTGCAAAAATTGTCTCACCATTATCAGTTGGTTTGAGTCATAGGTAGAAACTCAAATATATAAAAATATAATTAATATGCACTTTCAGTTCTATATCAGAGTAAATCAGACAAGACACAAAAGTTTGTCCATACAGATAATTATCGGGTGATAATGGCAATTATGACGTCACACTGATAATTCCAATATTCATTTTAAATATCACAAATAATTTAATCCGATAATTAGAAGCCCAAAATTCACAGATTCATCTGCTTTTCCTCTGAGGTTTTCTCCATCGGAGCACTCACTCTGAGCCCCGACTCCACCCCCTGCTCCAGTCGTATGCACAGACAGCAGCCCCAGGTAAGAAGTAGAGAGCAGGTCACATGTTTACATATATGGGCTTCTTTTATGTTTGAAGAAAATATATTTCAGCAAAACCGCTTTGTACCAGTCCCACGACACAGGAGAGGGCATATAAGATTCTCACATTAGATCTAAGAAGTCATCTAAAAGTTTTCACCCCCAGGACAAGGCAGCCAAGACTGTGACAGTCCACTAACAGCCCAATGCAGATGGACTGTGTACAGGACTGTCTGTGTCTGCCTTTTATTCACCGTCCATATTCACAATGAACAGCGGCCGCTTTGAGCTTTTGTCACTCAGAATCCATCTCGTGTTAAAAGAGCAGCCACGGTGCTGCAGGCCCGCCCCTTCCCTCTGTGCTGCACAAAGCATGAAACCCACAGATAACAATATGCTTCAGTTAAGTCATAAAAAAACAGCATTTACAATGTGGAAAGAAGAATTAATGTAGGCCTGTATGGAAAAATTACCAGGACAAAGGAATTCTATAATTTATAATGAGCTTATGAGCATGCTATAACCCAATACAGTTACATTATACTTGTAAATGTCATATTTGTAAGGCTTTCTATGTATTATATAGTCTGCTTTAGTCACATTTAGGCTTATAAACTAAAACAAAAAAATAAAAAGTTTTACAAAAAGTTTCAAAAATCAGGTTCATTTAAAATGCATTATTGGTTTTCAATGACAAACATCTTCAAATTATCGGTTATTGTATCGATTGAAAATTTGATTATCGTGCATCACTAGTTTTGACCCCAGCTTAACCTAAAGCATGGTCCTTCAGATAAGTCCTTTATTGTGCTTAGTTGTGACAGAGAGCGGAAAAGTAGAAAAAACAGTGGAAACATAAACATGGTGCCGTCCTGCTGTGCTGTGACTCTATAAACCTCTCTCGCTCTTCTCAGTGTTGTTAACCATTAGCCTGTTCCTTTGCTCTAATACTGGTCCTGTGCGCTCCAAGTTGCTGCACGCCTCTCTCAATTCTATACGTGCCTTGTTTCAACTTGCTTGGCGTGCCTATGGACGCGGAGCATGACACATTCAAAAGGTTAGCTTCACACAGGCAGCTCCTATGACACACATACATGTAATAATCTAACGCATCAACGGTTAGCGCTCAAGGACATAGGGCGAGATCAAAAATGCAGTGTGGTGCCAAACACTAAATACAAAAAACATTTGCGACTGTCAGGTGTGGATGATGTTGACAAAAATGAATATCTTGATAACAATATTCAGACATTATGTTTATCCAGCAGATCCAAATGTATTATGTGTATCAGACAAATCTAAAATGACTGTAAAAATTACCCACAAAAGTGCAAAAATAGTCTGTAGGCTGTAGTCGATGAAAGAAATTCTTGACCCACTAAAGACATGTCCTGCCGATCGATTAGTCAATTAAAAAGGGAGTGTGGCAAAAGCTCTCGCATATCTGTGTATCTGACCCAAACTGCACTCACAAGACTACACCTGCACGGGAGTTGGTCAAAATGGTAGATTTTCTACCTTCAAGGCACTCAAAGTGCTTTACATCAAGGAACCGCTCACCCATTCACACCCACGTTCATACACCAATGTACGCAGACACTGGGGGCAAGGTGGGTTAAGCAAAAATGGTTTACTGGCATTATTTTGCATTATTATATCAGTGGCATAATATTGTTTCAATATTATCGTTTATCTCAGTACATCTCTGTAGAAATATATCATGCTTCAAAATGTGTTATCGTGACAGGCCTAGCATATCATCTCCTTTAAAAGACCATAAAGGCAAACGTATCACAGAAAATATTTCTGAAAAAAGTCACCATTTCATAATTGTGAGTATATTTTAGGTAAGCAGATGTACATTTGTGGACAAGACAGAAATCTCTTTATCTTGGAGCTTGAATGAATTATAAAAAGATGGGTGATATTGTCTACAAGATAATTGTTTTGACAAAATACAAATACTGTCTAAAAGAAGAATATCATCAAAATTCAAATAAGAAAAACTTGCATGGTTAACGTAATATTTCTGCACTTTGATTGGACTGTAAAATGGACATTTTAATTACCAATTTTTGTGCGATACTTGAGCATCAGCGATTCCAAATTGGCTAAAAAGCAGTAGTCAGAACAAGTCTATGTAATAACAATAGCATTAAACATTAAGGCAATTTAACTACAACAGGACACTGCACAATACTGGTTATGGCAGATATACATGTTATACATGTTACAAACCAAACCGATTAACCGCAAACAACATTTCCATTGCAACAAATACAGCAGCATTGTGTGTTGTGTAAACAGTGTAAGAGCAGAAAAACTAGAACGGATCAGACAAAGTTTCTGAGCCCGCGGGGATCCAGGGGACAAGGGAAACTCCCAGAAGAACGCACAGTCAGCGTATCTACTGTACTGCCATCAATGAGAGCTTTATGGGGTCATATAAAACACTAATGACAATCTCATCTCCCTTTTATTGTAGGTCAATACACAATGCAGTTCATTAGAGTACTTTTTTGGGGTATTAATTGCTTACACATAACATATTTAGATTGCCATGTTACCCGTTTTGAAAATGTTATATTCGCCAAAACAACGTATTAACCTATTTTGTAAGTTTCACTTTCAAGTCTCTCTTCCCTTTGCTCTCTGCGCAGTCACTCCCCCTTCAGAGTGACATCACAACACAAGCAGCGTGCATCCTGCTGATGAAACTACATCACATCGGGTTTGTCAAGTTGTTGTGTACAGTTTTGTATCATGCTTTTGTATATTTATAGAGAATAGTCGTGTGGGAGCATGGGTGATGTAGGCCTGTGGTCTCAGCATTGGACAAATCTTACTGCTAACAATGAGGAGGGTTCAAATAGGGCCCGGGTGAGATCACTAAATTACTGAAACATATGGATGACATCTCAAACCTCTTCAGGATGTCCTTTTATGAGGGAACAACATTATAACATGGTAGAAAAAAGCTCCATAGCTCCAAAAATTTGATTTTGCAGAATACCCCTATAGAATAGGACAAAAAAGCATTTACCCTCATGTACTAGAGGTAGGCAAAAAATCTTTATAGCCAAGATTACGATTTCGATTTTATCACGATTCATCCAACTAATCATCTTCTGAGAGTTCACACTTAAATATGATTGGTTAAATCAACTCAGACGCCTTTTCCCACCCACCCCTCCTATTGGTCTGTGTCTGTGTTGCTCTGTTTAATGAAACTCTGTGCTCAAATTATTGAAGATCTTATCAAAAAAGCATATAATCACTTGCCTGGGATCCAGAACACACATTTCTCCAATACTTTAGGAAGATATGAGTCTGGTCACCAGTGAATTTCCCTGAGTTCAGATGGGAGTGATTGACAGGTGGATAAGCCAATCAGGGACACGCATGGTCCGTCTGTATCAAAACAAATATGGCTGCTTACAAGGAAAAAAAATATATCACGGTGGACTGTAAACTATTGCGTATTTCTGCAGAATCAATGAGCGAAGCAATAAACTCTGTTGAGATGAGAGAAATACATGTTCTAAATGTCAGGTGACCAGTGAGCTCCTTCGTTTCACATGTCAGAGAAGAAAAAAAAAATCTGATGGATGGCCATGTTTGAGCCTGGCTTGAGACATAACAGAGGGAGTGGTGATCAGACCGATATCACTCTGTATATAAATAGAGAGGGATATCAATCTGGACCTGCTAGACAATATCGTCTCACAGGACAATATCACAATTAGATTTTTATCTTTATGTACAACCTAAAAATACACATAACCTTCTACTTAAGCCTTCAGCTACGTACTCATTGTGACCAAGATCTGGGTCCCCAGGCGTTGTACTTCTGACAGGTCCCAGCGGCCTGTGTGGCATGTGACAGCTTAAGCCCCATCAGTGTGACCTGGGATAGTCACAGAAAGGCAAGAGTCAGGAAGTCATTTCTCAGACTGACTCTTGACTTTTTCAGACTTCTGAGGAAGGATGAGGAAAGATATCCCACTATTTTTCAATGCTGAATGCTAATACAATTGATTAGCCATTTATGACAAGCCTGCATTATACTGTTCAAAGATGGATTTTTTCAATCAACCTATCAAAAATAGTGGTTGCAACATATTGATACAACAAAGGGATTTTCACCACAATAAAACCACAATAAAATTCAGAAGTATGTTATTTTGTGTTTGTATTTGTTTTTGCCATGCTACTGAATCTGTAAGTACTCTGGCGTCTACTCTTAAGTAGGGGTGAGCCGATATGGATTTTTTGAGCAGATACCAATCTCTGATGTTTGCTCGGCTGTTGTGGCCGATAACCGATATTTGCTGATACTGATATTTAGCTTTTAAAATCCATAGCGAAGCCCGCAAATTTATCTTAAGTTTAAGTAACGACTACAAATTAACTGATCACTTTTATCAGTATGGAGTATTGATATCGGTTAATACCAATATTCAATATTTAGAACCCCATCCCTACTCTTAAATCCTTTCAAATGTTACTGAAGGAATGCATTAGCCATTACTTTTTATGACATACTTTTCACATTTTGAATTTTTTGAATAATCACAAAGACTGCAATTATTTAGATAATAGAATGTTATCTGCATCCTTTTTTAATATGAAAAAAGGTTCTACAAACAAATGCATGGGATTCTTGGATTAGTTTAGCAGTTCAGATTCCAGTCTCTTCCCAAATGTGAATACTTCTGGTGGTGTGCAAAATGTGTGCTTTGAGCTGAATCCTGATTTTAAAAGAGATAAAGCACAATTAAGACATAAAAGAAAATCGTGCAGACTCATAAAGTGATGTGAGAAGCATCCAAAGCCTCCTAATCCCGCCCATTATTCTGAGTGGCATACCTGCGCACAGCTCACCAAAACAAATGCACTGTATACACTAGACACTCTTCCTTGTTGATTCCATGCAGGCCATGTGTTGGTGCAGTCGCATTCCTCGCCCTTTCTATTCTTAATAACGTTTTATTCCCAACCCTAATTCCCTTAACCTCTCTGCAATCTTTCTAACACCATTACTCAGAGCTACTCAAGCTTTCCATTCACAAGAGTATTATCTACTTAAAGCGGTGCCAGTTCAGTAAGGAGGAACACTGGAAAAACACTGCACTCACCTTGTGCTTGTTAACCGGGGCTCTGAAGTTAGCACTGTTTCTAATGAGTTACATAAGACAGCTTTAGGCCCCATGATGGTGGTATTGTGGTGTGGAGAGCAGACTGGTTTGTAGGGCTGTAGTCGGCTAAAGAAATTCTTGGTCAACTAAAGACATTCCCTGTACCAGATTTTTACAGTCTTAAAAAACGTGAAAAACTGAACCACTGCAAACCTATTAAAATGAACTAGTTCTGAGTTATTCCTCACTTACCTTATCACGGTCAGTAATTAGGATGTTCAGAATGCATGAGTTTATAAGCACTTTTCCCAACTCTGAGACCAGAGTGAACTTTTGCTGTCACGCTAAAACTAACAACAACTAGCATGGTAATGAAATTTTCCTGATTACCGGGAAAAATAAAAGGCTTTCTAATTAGATGCAGACAGCACACAGCTGACTTATTTTGACCTCAAACGCTGCTACAATACATCTATACAATACTGGGGCAAGACTGGGGCAAGACAAATTTTGCTCATGCATGGGAAAAAATTTGGATACAGGGCCTTTTATCAGCTAAAAGGGGGGATGGTGTGGCAAAAGCTAAATCTCTCAAAGTTATCAGAATCTTGCGAAAGTACTAGTACATAGCATCTTCATAACTGAAAAAGGCAAATCAAAACTCCAGCTAACTCACTTCATGTCTTCTCCTTTCTGCTGTGGTAAATACAGTTCCTTATAATTCCAATAAAACAATTACCCGGGTATTGGGCTGTACAAGCTCCCATTTTAAAACACATCTGAAACTGAAATATGAACTGACAAACTATGCATTTCGGAACATGTTCATACAGATCTTAACTACAGGGTTAACAGTTTTTATGCAAAATAAGGCAAGACTTTTTGTTGTTTGTAGAGGAAATTGTGGTACTTTGATTTGCCAATTGCATCCCTTTAAATTGCGATTTCGATTGTGACATGCAGCCCTAGTCGACAAAAAAAAAATTGGTCAACTAAAACAACAACCAATTGGTTGTTGTTTTAGTTGACCAATTGAAAAAGCGATTAAAGGACTACAGCCTTACTGGTTTGAAGAATGGAACTTACAAAATCTCCTTGTGCAACAGAACTCCCTGCTGAGTGTTTGGATAGCTGGCGCGGCGCTGATACAGGATGGATAGAGAAGTGGGGGATGCTATGCTAGTAAGGCTAACAACAGCAAAGGGTCGACTTGCTCAAACGCAATGGTGCAGGGTAGAGGCTATCTTCAGGAAATATTGGGTGAAAGGATGTGAAACGATTGACTTTACAGCAGAACAAGAAAAAAGACACTATGCTTAATCGCAATCAAATTGCTATTTAAATAGATGCACATCTCAAAGTGCCATAATTCTCCCACAAACAAGAAAATATTCTGCATAAAAACTTAACCCTGTAGTTTAGGTCTGCCCTGTTGATGTTTGTTATTGACAAATACCCTGGGCTCCCGTATCAATAACGAATTATTGGATCAGAATGAAAATACACACTGCAATAAAAATATATCTTAAGATTTGGGTATTGTTCATAGACTGTATAAAGAAGTGGACTAAGGGAGTGTGACGTCACCCATAGCATTCGGCTCCAGTCAAAGGAAGCTCATCGAGAGAATTTAGAGCAGAGTTTCATATATGGAATTCCGACCGTGAGTATCATAGCAACTAAAGAGGCTGATGGAGGCAATGCCCCTTCCCGCCCGAACTGCTGGTTTAGCATGGAGCGGGCACTTAGCAACACTGTCAGTCAAACCTATTGCTAACGCTAGCGGGAGTGACTTCAGGGAAAGAAGTCACCGGATTCGCCTGTTTTTAACATTCATATCTTGATTTACGGACACAACAGCAAAATAAAAATACCAGGATCATGTAGAGTGGGTTAATACGAACATTACAAGACCAAAATGTCTGTAACTGCTGCAGTGAGTCTCGTCAGAGTGACAATGTTTCAGTGTGAAGTGTATTGGAGTCGGTGGAGCCTGAAGTGCACCCATGATCACGTCATATTTGGAACGCAGCAGCTAGCAGGTTAGCTATGTCCATTTATATATACAGTCTATGGTATTGTTACAGTTTCATTTTCAACATGGCTTGATAAATAAAGCTAATTGTCAGTTGTCAGTTGACAGAATGACAGCAGTGTGGAGTAAACATTCATTTACACACTATATCTGGACTCAACATTCTTGTGGGATCCAATACATAATTTGTATCGTGGCACTGTTGAAACAAATAGGGAAGTGTACAATTTCTACAAACTGGTGAAGATCTGGAAAACTTATAGGGAGGGCACTGAAGTATTATAATGAAATGGGTTACAGTCACTATGTTTACATGCACAGAGAAAGCCGAGTGTGCTAAACAACCAAATTCAAATTGTCTCTGACCTGCTGTAGACTGGGACAAGAGTGGTCTGACAGGTTTTGGGGCAAAGAACCCAATAGGTGTGAGCAGGGGGCTAGGAGGCGTTCAAGGTGCTTGTAAGTTAGCATTAGCACTCAAATTTGGCAGCTGTAATTACATATAAACCACACTTTTGGCAGGAATACATCAGCAACATCTTACTTACGTTGAGCATTTGATTTTCAGACATGCTACAAACTGCGTTACTCAAGTTGTTTGCTCGCCACACCACAAATAAACATATTGAAGGTCCAGCAAATTTCATGTTCACTTTAACGTAGTGGACCAAAACAAATTCACCTGTGCTTGGTGGAGAGGCTGTAGTTTGTCATCACTGATCTAAAATGAGTGATTACACGTCCAAAACACATGTCTAATATTTTCCTGGCTGTTTCTTACTTAATGCAGTTGAATGCCTCTCCTACTCTGCACGTAATGTAAACCAGACTGTACGTACTTGGACGCCTGCTACGTGTAATAGTGCTCCAGATGTGTTATTGGGATCTTTGAGATTTGATTCACAACATCTCAGCCGTAGTTCCTGAGTTTACATGCATTTTGAAAAATCTGTTTAACTGGACTAGGCCAGTTATCCAGTTTTCCTGACATGCATGTAAAAGTAGTGAATTATTACACTAGAATAGGAGATGTACAAGAAAACTGTGGTGCAATTTTTTAAAAGCAACAGCTTTCTGGGAGGAGGCATGTAAACTATGATTCCATGGAAATAGAAATATTTTCCATGGAATCACAGACACAGACACTCGGGTGCTAGATAAGTTTTAAGCTAATACGGTTTCTTTTTTTTGTTAGTTTGTTTTTTTTGTGCAATAAAAACAAACGAAGAAAATATGAAAAATATGTTTTTATTTTAGTTTATGTTTTTGCTAAAAAGTTACATACTGGGGCTTTAAACCTGAACCAGACCATTTGCACATTTCTTCAATCAATTGCAAAGACAATCTGGATTTTTTTTAGGATTGCCCTTATGAGAATCAGACATTATTATGTTTTGTAAATATTGACACCAGTAGATTGGATTTACTATACAAAATATCTAAGAAAATACTAGTAATGTTCATCAGTTGCAATCCTACTCAAGTTGACACAAGGCTACTGTGTAGTAGTCTGGTCGTATAAGCTACTTCGGCGTCTTGTGTCGTCACGGAGACGGCAGCAGCAATGAGTGTGTGTACCAGGTCAGCGCGGGATTAGAGGAAGTGATGTAACCGACCACAGCCTCTCCTGACTCAGGGCTCTGGGCAGGGAAGAGTTAACACGCAATCAACTCAGCACAAAGTCAGAACAGAGGTGAGAGAGGAGAGAAAAAGAGGCATGAGAGAGAGAGCAAGAGAGAGAGGGAGCGGTCTGCTGACGTCTGCTGTTTGGATCCTCTGTTCATTCTGGGGCTCAGTCTGGGATCAATTACAGGACACAACACAGACTAAACTGATGAGGATGGAACAGAAAGCACCATACCACAACAAGCGGCTTTGTACGCCTGTAGGCCTCAGTCGGTTAGTCTGTTGATGGTGTCTTAGTCAACCAAATTGTGTACTAGTCTACTTATTATTTTATCGGGATTTTAAAGAGATTTATTGATACTTTGCAGAGGCATCAGGCTGGGGGTGTTCTGAATGTATGTGTATGGCAGAATGTTCAGCAGTTACCATGGTGACAAAATGCACACATTAGCAAATAAAGCCAAAAAAGTTTTAACATAGTCTGAAAACTCAAGAAAAAATACAAACTGGATTTAAACAACACATTTCGGAAGCCTGTGATCAATACAAGTGTTCATGGTCCTATTTAGGTGTTTGATTTTCAACAATAAAAGGTGAGAGTGACTAATGCTAGCTAGCTTGTTAGCTCACCTGGTGTAATTCCATACAAGTTAGTTCTTTCTGGTCAGATTGTGTTAAAATAAAGCTCAGAATTAAGTCTAACAAAGCCTCAGATAGAGAATGCCTACAGTTAGCATCACAACCCCAGAGAATGTTGATGACATCAGCTGCAAAATATCAAATGGGACAGCAACAGAAAGGGGGAAGTATAGAGCAGGAGTTTTAGGAGTGACTGGACAGTTGAATCTGACTTTTCACTTATCAAGAATGTGTTAATTGTGTACTAGTTATTTTTGCACGAGATCCTAATAATTTTGACAGTTTTTGCTGTGCTCTCTTTAAACAGATTAAACAATACACAGGTCATGTCTTTAGTTCAGAACAGCTTTTTAAAGAGGAAATATTATGCAAAATGTATTTTTGGAGCTTTCCACCATGTTACAACATTGTTCCCTCAACAAAAAAATACCTGGGGAGGCTTTATATGTCATCCATGCATAATTTAGCGATCTCTCCCAGGCCCTATTTGAACCCTTCTTACGGTTGGCTGTAAGATTCTGTCCAACATTCAGTCCAGAAGCCTATGTCATCCATGCTCCTAC
>KN486424.1:0-10595 GCA_000787095.1 Periophthalmodon schlosseri | reverse complement strand
CTACACGACAATTCTCCATAAGTATACAAAAATATGATACAAAACTGCACACAGCAACTTGACAAACCTGATGTGGAGTATTGTAGTTTCATTAGCGGGATGCACGCTGATTGTGTTGTGATAGTGCTCTGAAGGGGGTTGGACTTAACACAGGGAGCATAGTGAGGGGAAACTCATAGTGTGAAAAACTAAAGTGAAACTTATAAAAACATGTTTTATAGTTTTATTATCGACTACTCTAGCGATTATCTTTTCAATTAATCGATTCATTGTTTTGCTATTCACTCAACATTTATGACTGAGGTTTTTACAAAAACGTACACAGATAAAGCTAATGTGAAGCCACTTCCTGATGGAGTATTTACAGACAAAAGAGTTTTCATCAAAAACACTTGATTTACACATTTCTGAGTCAAAAACCTCTCTCAAGTTTTCCCTCTCAGTACATGGCGTGTTTTGGGGCCTTTAGATCAGATCACAATTATTTAATGACTACCTTAGTTGATGATTATTTCAATAATTGGTTAGTTGTGATTAATCGATTATGCTCCTGAACCATAATAATTGAAGTAGGCAGCAACAGGCAACAAGTTAGACAAGACGCACTTTTGAAATGAACCTCAGCTTAAAGACCTTTTGATAGACGCTGTCCCAAGCAAACAACTTCACAGCACAATAAAAATCCCATTGCACAGCCCTCTTCGTCACATTAATAAAAAATAATAATAAAAATCTAAGGACTACCTCTTGGTTACCATCCCAAAATTCTTCAAACTCATTATACAAATAAATAAATTGTGAGAAGGTTGAAACATAAAATTAACAACAAGCAAATCCAAAACACTGCAATAGCTACCATACCAGTAAAGTGCAATGACGGCATTTTCTAGATAGCCTAGTATTGTCTGCAAACAAAGGATAGAAGTAAATACCCAAACATGCTAACCATGTACTTATACCTCTGCAGACATGTTCTGAAATGCATGGGATTCCTGTATTAGTTTAGTCTATGTGTGAGTCATCTTGCTGTGGTGGGCTGTCATTATTTAAATATAAAATGCAGAAATGAATCTCAAAATGTCAAAATGTCAAAATGTAGTGTCAAAATGATTGGATTGTACATACACCTTAAACCTACAAATTTTTATGAGGGAGCATGTGTTACACCATAGTTAATATTTAACATAACTTTGGCACACTTCATGATATACAGCCTTACAAACTATACTAACCAATGGCACGGCACTCAGTTTTGTTATGTAATAGTTAAATGGTGCACTGTAACTCGTTTTATATTCCACAGAATGTAATAACGTCTCCAAGTGTTGGGTCAAGCGGGTGACGTGTCCCCCCAGCAGATCCTATATTACGCAAAATTGACTTTTGTGAGCTTTAAGCCATGTAATAATGTTGTTACCTCATCAAAAACATAGTCATAGTTGTGTTTTGTTGTTTGAGCAACCCGTTATTATTAGTCTGTCTACGTCCCCAAAGGTCAAAATGCTCTATTCCACCATGTGATGTCATGAATGGTAGTTTTCAATATTCCACCATGTGATGTCATGAAGTGGTAGTTTTCAAGTTAATAGCTACCTTTTATTCCAGGACTGAAATCATCCAAATGATTCTAGTGAAGGTGTATGGAGTTTAAAACACTGTGGACCACTTGCTGTATTACCACATGACATCACAAGGTGGAACAGAGTGTTTTCTGTCTAAGAGAAGAACACAACCTAAATATGCAGGGTTTATGTATTACTCATGTGTTTATAAAACAAAACACAACTCCAGGTATGTTTTAATGAGGACACAACATTATAACATAGACCTGAAAAAAGCGTTATATGGGCCCTTTAAGAGTATAAGTTTCAATATATTCTACATTAAATCCACTTTACAACATGAGTAAGCAAGGAAACTACAAAAGATAAGCTATATACATTAACGATGCATTGTTTTTACTGCTCATTTACATAATACGAGTCGGGTTATACCTGGTTGAGATCCTGGTCCGTGAGCAGATGCAGCTCTCGGGGCTTGAAGCAGTTTTGACACTTGCTCTTGTTGAAGAAGTTCGCCTGGAATTTCCGACATGGGTTCTCCTTGGCGGCAGACATGTCACCTCTTTGTGCGGTTCGGATCCGATTGGAGGAACACTTTTAACCACGGAACAGATGAAGCGACCCCGCTGCTTTCCTGCGCTGCTCCTACTATCCCAACCTGGCAACCGCTCAATGCATTTCAGGCCAAAAGATCGTCTGGAAAATCAATGTTTATTTGTATCAATTCATCTGCATTTCGTTAACACTTTGCAATAAATATTAGCTGCCATTAGACCAGCCTTCCATGGCCTGCGACCACAAAGCGAAAAGTGGCTAATATCCTGTTAGCTCCTCCGCCAGTGGGCTTCCCAAATCAATAAGGTGATGGCGTAAAAAAAAAAAAAAAAGCATGTGCACGTTTTTAAAGGCTTTCAGATCCAAGGGGAAAGCCTCCATCGAGTAGCAGACTCCCGGTGTGAGGGGACCGAGCCCGAACAGGCGAGCGGGGACAAACGAGCCGCGATACAATGTTTTATCGCCGCGGTCAACCCATGCGAAGTTCGTCCAACGCTGCTCCTCGCTGCTAGGCTACGGTTAGCACGCTTTGCTAGCCCGGGAGTAGCGAAGGAAAAAAGCCCGTATACGTGTTTAAAAGCACAAATGGTCCCAAAATCCCAAAATGGTCCCGTGTATAGTCCTCCCGGTGTGTGCAGTGCATGCGGGGGGGCAGTCTCGGCTCAGTGTCCCGCGGAGGAGTCAGTGTTTGGGCTGTGCTTCCATAACTAGCCCCGTTAGCAGAGCAGCGGCGGTGGCGGTGGTGGGGGGGTTTTTTTTCTTCTCTCCACACGGAGCGGAGGGAGCGGACCGCGGGGAGAGCACAGGGAGGAGGAGGAGAGCGCTACCCCGGCTCTGTGGCGCCATCCGCGGGTACACATGCTACACGCACTCAACGGGTCAACTACTATCTGGGGTTTGTTAAAAGCTTCTTGTCGTAAATATTGCTCAAATGCATGGTTTCTCTTAGCTGTTGTTAAATATATGATTTTGTGAGGAAGTTGCAAGTCTTGTCCAACTATCAGGCATTCGGCTGGAGGACATGAGGGCTATGTGGTTGGTTTGTATTTAACGCAGATCCATTATTTGATCTTTTAAATGAAGGAATTGTATGCAAGATTTTGATTTTAAATTTCATAAACTTCACCTGTGTTCCCAGATTTGAAGTAAACGTGTTTAAATCAAATATAGCTTGTAATTGTAATGCTGATTTATTATTCTGCAATTCACATTGGACATGCTGGCCAAGTGATTTATATTATAGGCCTAATCATGGTCTTAACGTAAATCCATATAATTTGGTGTTTTGGTTCTCCAGAATGCAGAATGATCCTCACATGAGTCCCTCATTTGTGTTGCCACTTTCAACTCCTGAAATCCAGTTGGTTCTCTGATCTGAATCGTCAATACCTAAACCCCAGCACCTGCAGCCAATCATTAATCATTAACCAATCATGAATCAGTGCTATTGCAGCCTCTGCAGCTCAGTGAGTGAATTCTGGAGGTTCTGAGCTTTCACACGAGGCATGGCCTGTCCATATACTGAGAATGAGAAAAACTTGTATGTGTCCTCTGTCTGCAGGTTGAGGCGCAGGCAACCCAGATTCAGTTGTTAGAGTGGCGTTGCATACAGTTCGTTTAATTAGCCTATTAAGGAATGCAAATATATATATTCATCAGTTCACTTGGAAATAAAGTTGTAATGGCATTAGGTTCTACAGTCTCAATAATGTTATGCTATTCAGCTATATGAAAAAAAAAAGTATTAAAAAAATATGATTGTAACAGTTGTGACAACACATGAAAGAAAAAGACCTTTAAAGCTATGACATATTTATGGTCTGTTAACACTAAAGAAAGCTCTAATTAAATAAAGATTACATATTCATGATTTATTGCTAAGTCTTTATTATGACATGTGAGGCCCTATTACAATCATTTGTAATTGGCTTCTAATGGCCCTTGTCAGCAAACCTGTTTGTCAACATGGTGCAGCAGGTAGATCTATAATCTAAAGGTATTGTGTCATTGTAGTTATTCTACAGTAATTAAGTCTTTAAACCATCAAAAGTTGAAGGCTACCTCTGCCAATGGTTAGTGACAGGCTTGTTGTACACATTTTAGGTTATTATAACAACTCTTTGAAGACAGTACAGTAGGAGATGTGTTTACCTTGTTGACATGTTTTGGTTCTAGTTGCAGTCTATCTTTAGAAATGCCCAACAAGGTAAATACATATCTTACTCGACTCATCTTAAAAAAGAACCTAAGTTGTTAATGTTAAAAAGATGACAAAATGAATGTTTTTGGATCTCAATATTTAAATTTTATTGCCAGGGGGGAATCCTAAGGAGAGATTGTGCATTTGCCAATCCGAGCATCAAATTAAAATAGGCTACACCAAAAGGACAAAAACAAATACATTTTTACATAATGGCAAATGTTATTTTTTGTTTACCTTAATTCAGTTGCTTGGTATGTTACTCATTTACAAAGCTCTTCTTTACATATTGTTTGATTTCTTACTTAAATTCATGTTTGCATTTGTCATTATTCAGTGTTTTGGAAATTGTATTGGTTTCAACAGGTAGGAAACAGGAAAGCACTCATAAACAAATGTTTATATATATATTAAAACGATACATAAAAACAACCTTTATAAACATACAAAAGTAACTTCAGTGTTAAGGCACTATACCTGATTTCTACAATCTGAAAGCTGTGAAAAACAGAACTAGTTGATTTTAACCGGTTTGCAGTGGTTCAAAGTTATTCCTCACTTACCTTATGCATTCAGAGCATCCTAATTATTCACCACGATGAGTTTGTAAGCCCTTTTCACAACAGCGGAGTGGAACGGAGTAACGGTCAAGCTAACATCATCTAGCATGGTAACACGCACTTCCTGATTTTCTGACAATAAAATGCTTTATAATTAGATGCAGACTTATTTTGACCTCGAGAGCTGCTCATACAATATATCTGTATTGGGGCAAGAAGAAAGATTTTCCTCAAATACATGGGAAAACAAATTAGGCATACATGGTCTTTGGGGCCCTCGCCACCTCTGTGCCACTCGGGCTCAAGTGATTATTCACATGCCACAGCATGATGTACAGCTGTCAACATCCACCTAAAAATATCTGTACTAGCCACATGAAGAGAGTGAAGAGGGAGGACCTCCCCAGAAAAATGTGAATATTATTAGACATCCTGTTATCTATTGTATCTGAACACACTGTACTTTATTACAGATGCACATGGCTAATTTGCACATCAATATGCAAATAAGCCATGTGCCTAAGATGTCCCAGCTTAGGCTTTCTGCTTCAACTTCTGCTTTCCAAGCTCAGTGACGAAAACACGATAAGGCATTTTTACTAAACAATCTCAATCAGTGACAGTAAATCAAAGTTATAAGCTCAAGAAATATAGAGCTGGTGTAAATATTCTTATACTATGATGCTACTGCAATATTAAGCAAGGATATCTACATTATGCTATTGAGTGATATCAAACTAACGCTGGAGTCTGCACCTAATACTGAGTGACTCCTTACGCATTGGATAAACTGCGTCTCACTTGACTCTTTGACAAAATCAATGCCCACCGGCTTAGATTCCACTTAATTAATTAAAATGCAGATTTCACGTACAATATCTCATAGAGATGAAAGAAATTATTGATGGTCGTGTAATTTGGTTGATATCAATATTACTAACAAACCTAATTCCCAGTCGTCAAAACAGTCCTGGTCAATCTCAAATAGGCCTAGTATCCCTAAAGCATTAGGCCTATTTGATATACAAAACTTTACTGCAACTTATATGTGCAAATCAAACAGATCCAGATATATTTATATTTTCTGAAACCTGGCTATCAAATGAAACAAGTATAATGAAATCAATATTGAAATTTACAAAGTATTTCATTGTGACAGTCAATCTAAAGAAGGTGGTGTTGTCATTTATGTCAAAGATCACGTGTCTGTAGACCTTCTATTCTCCTGATCAAATCCTAAATGTTTTGAGTATTTATCACTGTCTGTTAGCTATGTAAATGCCCAAAGAAAAAAAAAAATGCTGTTGCAATTTTTTTCAGCTTTTTTTTTCAACAGTGAGAAAGGCAAAAACATCTTAATTCGTGTCTGCGCTGACAGAGAGTCACGGAAATCCGTTAAAGTTCTGGAGGACAGTAAGATCCCTCTCAGAACCTAGTGTTCATAGTACATTATGACCAATATTTTATTGATTCAGCTTTGACCTTCTATTCTCCTGATCAAATCCTAAATGTTTTGAGTATTTATCACTGTCTGTTAGCTATGTAAATGCCCAAAGAAAAAAAAAAATGCTGTTGCAATTTTTTTCAGCTTTTTTTTTCAACAGTGAGAAAGGCAAAAACATCTTAATTCGTGTCTGCGCTGACAGAGAGTCACGGAAATCCGTTAAAGTTCTGGAGGACAGTAAGATCCCTCTCAGAACCTAGTGTTCATAGTACATTATGACCAATATTTTATTGGATTCAGCTTTTGAATTCTAAAGAGGAAATATGTGATGCTTTTAATAGGCATTTTATCTCTGCATGTGACATTTTGGATAATAATGGTGATCCTTTTACTTACATGGAGGTCTTAATGCACTCGGCTCCATAGACCCAAAGAAGTCCATGGGAGTTGATGAACTTAATCCAAAACTTCTGTTACTAGTTGTCCCATATTTAATTCAGCCTCTATTATGGATGAGGATGCAAGGACGCAAGAACACAAGAACACAAGGATGCAAGGATACAAGGATGCAAAGAAGGAAGGACGTAAGGAATGAAGGAACATAGGCCTGTAGTCTTTGAGGCATGTGACACTGGTCTGTTTAGGAACAGGAATGATCGTGGCAGCTTTAAAAGGCCAGCAAGGCAAGGATGGAAGGAAGGAAGTAAGGAGGCAAGGAAGTAAGGATCAAGGATGCAAGGAAGGAAGGACGTAAGGAATGAAGGAACATAGGCCTGTAGTCATTGAGGCACGTGACATTGGCCTTTTTAGGAACAGGAATGATCGTGGCAGCTTTAAAATGCCAGCAAGACAAGGACAGAAGGAACGAAGCAAGGATGCAAGGAAGCAAGGATGCAAGGAAGCAGGGATGCAAGAAAGGAAGGACGCAAGGAATGAAGGGACATAGGCCTGTAGTCACTGAGGCATGTGACAATGGCCTGTTTAGGAACAGGAACGATCGTGGCAGCTTTAAACGGCCAGCAAAGGAAGGCAAGGACGTAAGGAAGAAAAAATGCAAAGAAGCAAGGAAACAAGGATGGAAGGCCCAAGGATGCAAGGACGCAAGGAAGCAAAGAAGCAAGGAAGTCTAAGGCCATTATTGGCCCTGAAGGGCAATTGATTTGGAGCCCTCCAGGCGGCCGCCTACTATTCCCTAATGGTAGCAGCACCTCTGGTAGTAGTGCCGCACTACTCTCTAGGATAGTCTTCAAATTAATGCTCTCAGCATAACACTTTGATTTAGGCCTGCTTATTATAAATATTATTATTATAAATATTAGGCTCATCATCTCATCATCATAATGTGATAAGCCTATACACTGACATTGAGAAAACCTTCACTTTAGCATCACTTCATGATCCTGTTATTTGTATTCAATAAATGCAGTGAGACAAATGCGTGACTAATTAGCAGCTGATTAAACGTATTCATATGCGTATAATATGCACACAAATTTGTGCATAGCCTACATTGGCGCAAAACTCATTAATTATGCATGGGTCATTCATTCACCCAGCAAAGGCAAAGCTTCACAACAGTAAGTAACCCGTTGGAGTCAAGTTGCTGAATTCTTGATGTGAGCCAAAGTCAAGGTAACAGACAAACGTGTGGTAAACTTGCATCATGCTGTCCTTGTTCTGTAGAGATGCATTTATAAGTGAGAGAGGGGTCGGGGTTCGGCAGAGTGGCATAGGCCTATGGTACAAACCCTTTAACCAATAATATAATTTTCTTAACAAGAATTACCTGGACTGGCCAGAATGTTACAATAACTATCATTGTTTTCCAATTTGCACCGCACATGCATCTTCCTGTTCAGACCACACCACCACCCTGCTCTCCCTCTCCCCCCTGGCAGCCTGGTACATAGCAGTGACACTACCCTCCACGCGCTCTAGCTGCTGACTCTGCTCTGTCTATTCTGGTCCCAGGTTACCCCCTCCTCTTCCTCCTCAGTGGGTCAGAGCGGCTGGACAGTGGACACACAGCCTAGGACTTGGTGAATGGACTCTGGCCCTGTTACCTAACCACAGCCGGGGGATTGTACCGTGGTGCTCCGGGAGGATTATCCCCTCTGCACGCGCCCGTAAGTCCCCAGCAATTACTCGCGCTACACTGCTTTCACTCACCGCAAACAAGGGCCAAAGCGGAAGCAGAGGTCAAGTTAAAACAGGATATTAAAAAAATATATTAAAATGATGGTTTGATTTTGCATGTTTTTAAGTTCAAGTCAAAGTGAAGCTGTGTTCCTCTTGACCCTGGTGGTGTCTTGTGACAGTATTCTTAAGTGCAGTGTGTATATTTAGCTGTTCTCTATAAACTCATTCCTTACATGGCAACACAATGAGCTTAAAGGCAAAGATGGTAATTATCATGTTTATATTTATTCAGTGGTAGATGAAGTACTTAATTTTGTTACTTAAGTAAAAGTATAGATACTGGAGCAAAAAATAAGTAAAAGTAAAAGTATCATATGAAAAAATCAACTTAAGTAAAAGTATTAAAGTACATGTTTCAAAATGCCTTTTCAGCAGGTCTCAAACAATAATAAAAAATAATTTTACTTTTCAGTCCTGTTCAAAAATGTAGTGGAGTAGAAAGTACAGATACCTGCTCTCAGATGTAGTGAAGTAAAAGTAAAAAGTATCGACTATAAAATGTACTTAAGTAAAGTACTTCACTACTTGTACTTCATTACCTTCCACCACTGTATTCTATGGGGGCTTTGTCGCACTAAAACCAATCAATATCTAAAGATCAATCATTGGACATCGAGGTGAAGTGAATACTTCAGAGGACAGTTCTGTGTTTGCGTCTCAAAGCTAATGCTAACATTTATTAAAGTGTAAAACATCAAATAAACATTCAAGTAAAGTGTAAAAAAAGATGACCTGATTGTTTCGATGTGTAGATTATTTCAGTTTGTGACATTATTTTGATATCTGTTAGGCTCCAAAATTAGCATTAGTATAGAGACGGGATTGTTGTGGAGTCTTGCTAGCAAGGCTAAAGGTATTGGGCTTGTGTTGTTAAAACTATGTCATGTCTTTACCTTGATCCCCATCAGCTCCTGTAAAGCAACCGTATAGAGCGGTATCAATTCTCAAAATATGACACATTGTCACAAAATCTCATCATAATCACCAGCACAAACAACCACAACTGAGATGACCTACTTTTTTAAAAACTCATGTGTCCTTTGGTTAGGGTAACCAGATTTTCAAAATTAAAATCTGGGACACACCCAAGTTGGAATGGTTATAAATAAAATTGTGAAAATAGCGTGTAACACTGTCCATACTTGAGTCTCTTGTGGATCAGTATATAACCAGAGGGACTTCTGTCAGTGCATTTGTTTTGCTTTATGGTCATTTTCATGCACAGTTTCCTGTATTTTAGCTAAATAATTGACAATATATTCTCCTCTTTACTGTTGGCAGGGATCAAACTGGTTAAAAATAGGGACACCTGGGACATGTGTTGTATAAAACTGGAACAAATTACTGGTTTTGGATAAATCTGCTGGGACAGAGAGACACAGAGCTCAAAACTGGGACTGTCCCAAGTAAATAGGGACGTCACCCTACGTCAGAGGACACTTCTGCGTTTAGATGTTTGTATCTCAAAGCTAATGCTAACATTTATTAAAATGTAAAACATAAAATAAACAGCCAATTAAAATGTAAAGAAAAGATGGCCTGAGTTTCAGGTCGTGGTGTTATTTTGACCTTTATATTTGAACGATTTGAACGTGCAAATCAGAATTCTTGTTTAGTGGTATGGTGCCATTACACGCAAATGGTAAAATCTCTACCAAAGTTCTAAATAACTAAGGAAAAAGTTGAGATATTTGTACTGTACTTAAGTAAATTTTAAAGTGGATACTTTTTACTTCACTACATTTGAGAGCAGGTATCTGTACTTTCTACTCCACTACATTTTTGAACAGGACTGAAAAGTAAAAGTATTTTTTATTATAGATTGCAACCTGTTGAAAAGGCTGAGGGATTTATTTTTAACACGTTCATAGTCTGAGAAAACAAAAATATTTAAATTAAAGCAGCTAGGAAAAAAAATAATTCAATTTTCTTTTAAACAAATTTCAGCACAAATCTTTATCAAAATCACTACATTTGAATCTTTATTAGATCTCAAACTCTGCTCAAAATACTTTTTACTTTTTGCTCTTTAAGTACATTTTTAAATGGGTACTTTAATACCTTTACTGTAGATC